>JAOEHI010045781.1:0-20902 GCA_025447815.1 Percopsis transmontana | reverse complement strand
TCCCCAGCCCCGTGAACCACACCTCCCCACGTTCCCTTCCACACACGGACAAGCTAAACCACGCCCCCAACCCCACAAATTTATTTGTAGGCTATCATATCATTGGCTGGTGGAGGAGCTCCGCACCACCTTCGGACGGACGGGGGGGGGACCCCAGCAAGCACCTCCTTTGTCTCTGTCAGGAATCCCGGCCTGCACAGGACTACATCGTGTAGTTCCGGACTGTGGTGGCCTCCAACGGCTGGAATGAGCAGCCCAGAGGGAGCTGACGCCCTGCGGATGCCCTGCGGATGCCCTGCGGATGCCCTGCAGATGCCCTCCGGGAAAGACCTTTGTGCCAGCACCGGTGAGAGAGCGTCTCCTGCTGTAGGCGCATATGTCGCCTGCCTCTGGACACCCCGGCCGAAGCAGAACCGGGACCTCGTCAGGCAGAAGTAGTGGTGGCCCCAGATGGATTGAAAAATCAACGACAATGTGGACAGCTGGTTTGTGCCCAAACCAAGGCCTCTCTACCTCAGAGACCTTGGTCGCACCTCGCATTGGACTTGCGATGGACCTGCAAGCATCGAAGGGAAACACGGTGGTGCTCATCGTGGTCGACCGGTTCTCGAAGATGGTAGGATTCCTGCCCTTCCATCGGCTCCCCTCCACCATGCAGGTTGCTGAGGCCCTGTTCCAGCAGGTCTTCAATGTCTAAGGGCTCCCAGAGGATATTGTATCGTACCGCCGCCGGCTTTACAACCGGGTACCACCCACAAGCCAACGGGCAGGCGAAACGGACTGTGCAAGAGCTGGGGAGTTACCTGCGGTCCTACTGCAATGACCAGCCAGGATTGTGGGCACGGTTTCTTCCCTGGGTGGAATATGCACAAAACTCCCTGCACCAGTCGTCCACGGGACGGTCACCCTTCGAAGTGGTCTTCGTTCGCCAGCCCCCTCTGTACCCATGGTTGAGAATTTCCTGCGACATGCCGGCCGTGGAAGACTGGTTTCAAGGTCCAGAGGCCGACTGGACTGAGTGCAGCTGGGTCCGGGGTGAGGACATTCTGGCCAGGATCTCATCAGGGACTTCCATCGCCACTCTAGACTACTTCATTCACAATTCTGCATTTCCCACAGATATATAAAACACTCCAGTATTCACCCAGGTTACAGCATGCAATGCAATAACAGACCTAGGAAAACGTTGATAATTTGTTTGCTTTCCTGTAGCCTTTAATAGATACCTTGCTATTCTAATAGGAGGTTTTGGAAGAGTATAGAGTCTGGGAAATCCCAACCCAGACCAAATAAAACCTCCAAGGCAAACAGCAACAGTCACATTTTCAGCTACTATTTGAATGTTTATACTGCATGGCGTCTTTAGGCGATGAACCCAAGAGATACAGTAGCTATACAGTAGTCTACTTTTTAAATAAGAAAATATAAATTTACTTCCTTTTAAATGTAGATTCATGAGCAAGGGGAAGCCTTTAAACCCATCGCATGCCTAATCAACAGCCTCTCAAAGAGTTCTGGCTCATTAAGCAGGCTCTTTGTGCATGCATTAATAATGTAGAGCCAACGTGAGTGCTGTGATGTACTCAAAGACCTGCCATCTTGTTAATGCACCATTAATCACACAGGTTAAGACAACAGCCTAGGGGACAGTTGACCCCCCACCCCCATACTCTCCTGGATGTGAATTCATGGCTTCAACTCTTCTTGTCCCCCCTTTCTAATCCACCAGGTATTCCTAAACCAGGGCAGTTGATTCAATTGGAAGAAGGTAAATGTAATGAGAGACAAGATGGTCTACACACTGGTGTTCCATCAGAGACATTATATAGAAGAGACAGACCACTTCAAGAATCTTGAATAGAACTCTATGGGAGAAGTCTGTAATGGCAAATATGGCGGTTGGATGCACATATCCTGCCCCTGCCCCCAAGAGCCAATCATCTGCTTTATAACAGCTGATACGGAAACCTATTAAGTCAATCGTGCAGTTGCACTGACCTTGCGCATGTGTAGTAGAAGAATAAGCTGTGGGAAAAATTCTTTTTAAACCTTATTTTGGGGCAAAGTCACCAAACACCAAAGGGTTTTTTATCAGATTTGACTGGTGATTCTATACATGCAGTTTTTATGTCTTGGTGACCATTGAAAGTGCTGGGCTTTCTCCCCATTCATTTAGATATGGTCTTGTTAAATAACTGCCCGCGGGCGTTACCAAGATGGCTGCCAAGTGGCCCGACTTGTCTATAAAGACTTTGGTTCTTGGAATGGATGGAAGTGAATAGCAGATGAATAAAACTGTGAGTTTCCAGTCTTGTCCTACGGTGAACGAGGTGTTCATTTATGGCGAATGTCAGCGCAAGGAAGTAGAAGTAAAGAAGCTACCGATTCGCGGGTTTAAGATTTCAACTGAACTTTGAAGCGTTTACTTGCTTGGTGATGTTACTTTGGGGAGATCAGGGCATGTTAGGCTAATCTTCGCCCCTATGCAATTTGTTCAACTAGCATTTGTTAACATCATATGCAATGTTGCACAGACTATATGTCCTCAATGCCAAACGAAAAAGAACATGTTAATTCCCTGTGAAGGCTGTGGGTAGTATACATGACGTATTTAGTAATAGAAAATCAATCATGAGAAACCTATAAAAGAAAAATCACTAGCAAAAATATACTGCTTAATAATGCATAACACATTGTCGTTTGTATCCTGGATTCTATATAAATATGGCTAGTCACAAATCACAAACACGGTGGTGTATTCCAATATATTTTCAAATAGAGTACTAAAAATCTAATTTGGCATGTTCTTTGGATATCTGAATCAACTTCCGCTACAACAGTCTGAGCTTCCCCGCTCTCCACATTCACATGGGCCTCGGCACACTTATGGCTACATTTCCCTCCACGGGAGTTCGACTGCTAGTTTGAGGGCTATCCAGACTCGCTGTTTGCCTCACCTGCTTGTTGAACTGAAATCAATGCTCCAAACCTTTCATCTTCTCTGTAGATTGCCTGTACGGGAGCACATTCTACCAGACTGACATTTTCCTTTCGCCACAACACAGGGAACCCACCCCCCCAGTAGGGACAGATAATGCAGGGCTACAACCCATCTCCAGTGATTAATGGTATTGAACTGCGCATGCTCAGGTTGCTAAACACATGACCATATGCAGCTCCGTATCATTTCCACTTTTGTTGTTTACGGAAACACACTTCTGCTCTGCTAGGGCAGGCAGACAGACGATGAGGTAAAACCTAAAACCTATTTAACTCATACTAGTAACCAATGACTATAAAGTCACAAAAGCTGTGGAAAATACGGGCTGGGAGACATGCCAGAGTAAATATGGTGACATATTGGAGCTTTATAAAAAACATCATCCGTCATCTGAGGATGCAGAACAGTTGGAAAAAAAGCTGCCTTGCCTTGCCTTTGAGTGGAATGCAGCATACATCTGCACAGAAATGTTTTAGGAAGCAAATGTTCAGGTCAGTTAAAAGAAGACATGTTTTCAGCTCACGCCACAAATTAAATAGTGACTTTTAACAAAAAGACCATTATTGACGGATTGCAGCTTTAACGCAAGGCCTGATGTGACACTACTGTATTCGTCGACTTTTTTAGAGCAATATGTTTCCTAACAGTTTGAATACTGAAGCTTTACAAGTAAATATATGTAAATTGTATCTGTTTTATGGGTCATTGTTCTACCATAGTTCTACCCATGGTGAACTTTGCCATGGAACTAGACCTTTCAGTGCCTTGGAGTGATTGAACACACGTCAAGGATAAAACAGAGCAAGACATTATCAACAGATCCCGATGGCTCAATCAGACACCTATCTCTCAAGATAATGACCTCATTTCTCATTGGTCTCCTCCCTGTTCTCTCCCATAAAAGGAGAAACACTTTATCTTCAGAGTGAGCTGTCAGAACATGATAAATACCAGCAGTAGAGCTGGCTCTCAAAGCCTACATCAATTTTTAAGCACAATTACCTGAACCAAACTTTATAATTAAGCTATGGAAAAGGACTGATGTAGATACCAGCCGTGGCAATAGTCCAAATTAAATATTACAATAACTCAGAGAGTTGCTCAAATATAGTACCGGACAAGATATAAACATATATTTTAACACAGCTGGTCGTAAAGCAATTTTGTTGATTTGATTGAGGGGAGGAATAAAGCAGGCCTGCTCCTTCCCTTGATCTTTGAAGAATGAAGGAGGTACAACTGAAATTGTACCACTCAGGTGACTAATTACTTGAACTTAATTTCTACACAGATGGCAGTACAGTGAGGTTTGTAACATATGCAGCTCTGAACTGGGGATTGCAAGGTCCCATCCATGCTCTGCCCCATCTTGTTTGATCTTAGATGTAACAAGGCACATGAACGAAGCAATTATCATGTCCCAGGTTCCACTTAAGCAAGTATCTTACACAAAATGAGTGTGTTATATGCCCGGCTTTGGTACAAAGAGCGGTTCTCACTGCTTACGGAGAGATTAATGAAAGAGACGGGATGCCATTAGGAAGAAGGAAGGCTGACACACAAGAGGTGAATAATTAACAGAATGTATTTAATTGTTAAAGAAAAGCCTTAGATGATCAGATTAAGCCTGTACACAGGAGACTACATTGTAAAACAGGAATATGAAAGTAAGAAGAAGAATATTAATAATGATCAGTTATGTATGCATGCTGTACACCAGTATACGTGTCCTGAGTAACTAGAGTGTACGACAAACGCAGCATTCGCTATTTGTGCGCTGGTAAGATTGATTGACAGCTTAGCTGGCCATCGTCCCGTTCCATTAGCTATTAACACCCTAAATCACCCCTGTCTGATTCAGGGCACTCAGTGAACACAGCCTATTAACCATCATCACAGACACACATGCATGGCCCAGCAGCGGGACCCGCAACCACTGGCACAGTGTAATGTGATATTTTGGCCCTGCTATGTGAGGAACGTGCATGGAGAATAAATCTCGAGCTTACATGTATTTGAATGATTTATTATGAGATGGCATGGTCACAAATCTAGCATCACACTTGAATGCACTGCATAGGTACCAGTGCCTCTGTTACTTTTATGACTATCCTAATGGAAATAATACTGAAATACCTTTGGTTGTGGGACTAATCATGCAGTCATTTCTCCAACCTTCTACTCTTTGGTTTCGATCAGATACTTGCACCCTGAATCACTTGTAACTGAAAAAAAACCATCACAGCTGATTTGTGTAAACATATATTGGCAACCCAATTAGTGATGATGTAAGGCTTACGCCCCAAGACCCTTTGATTCTCCGTTTCTATTCCCTGTACGTACCAGTTCCACGCCACTAGGTATCCCCTTAACTTGAAGTTTCAGCAGCAATTGAGCCACCCAGCGTGCTACACATTTCACAAGAACCGGGGGAAAAAAGTCACTTCTGTTTAATCTTTCGTATGGGGATTAAATCCATGTCATCAGACTAAAAGCGGGTTGGATACCCTTTGAAGCCATCTAGGAGGGGTTGAATAGCAAAACAGAGGAGGGACTCTATGTTGACATATAGCATTAAGCAAGGCCAAGTTATCTTAAAGCTTTAGCAATGAAGTACAAAAGAAGGAAACATGACAGCGACAGAAACTTAAGTGTGCCTAAAAGGGGATTTCAAATCTGTCTGTGATGTTGAGAGAGGAACCTTTGAGACACGCTAAGGCATGCAGAAGATTGTGCAGCCTGGTGTTCCAGCCAGCAGACATCAGCCAGAGCACAGCGTAGCATGGCGTTGCCAGAAAAACACAAGGGCTGTGAGACAATTGTTCATCTTCCAAGTTCTGTACAAATCAAATGAAGAGTCAAAGTAATGTAACTATGATTTGTGGTTTCTCCTGCTAATTCGACAGTGGACGGGCGTGCTTCACATGCAGTACCATTCATTTGTCCATCTGTTTATTCGTCCATTTCTTTGTTTGTTTAATATCCCGCATGCTTTATCTTATCTGCTTCAGATGAAGTGAACAGTACAAGCATAAGCAGTGGGGGCTCCAGACCTTGCTCAAGGGAACACTGACAGTGGAAGCTGCTAGGGAACACAAGGGCAGCAATCATTCATTTCATATCCAACGCTTTCTGTCTGGACAGGAGAATATCTCAGAAAACATGCTTCCATTTGAAAGCTTCAGGGACGGTACTTCCCACAAAAACCTATTCTTCTATCTATTTTTTCCTCATCCTTGCCACTTACCAAAAGCAATGCAGCTATTGAGCACTTGAGGAACATGCAGCTTCCCTTTACATGCTAAGTGTGCAGGTGCAGGAAGACATGAGAGGTGACTAGTGGTGTTCTCATGATAAGAATCCCGCTTTATTCATTCAGCCGTGCCTCAACATAGAAACTCTATTTGACAGGGTGGCAGAAACCAGAGGAATGCAGTATTCATAACTTATGTTTCCAGCTGCAGACAGATAAACGCAGGCTATACTTAGAGGCCGTGTGATTTAAAATATGGGATTCCTCACAAATACTCTTTTCCCTTGCTGAATCCAATGCCATTGCTGCAGGAGGTGCACTTGAAGCATTAAATTATGCGGCCTGGGGAACTGTCAGGGCCTTTTAGGCTCTCAGATAAGGCATAAGGATGTCAATTTTATAATTTTATGTATTAGTTTCTTATTTTATTTATACAGGCTGTATTTCAAAATGTAGTCTTGCATTTTCCACTCCACCTATGCAACTTGTATGAGGAAGAAATAGGATGATGCTCAAGAGACAAACATGAATTTTCTTTCATGGTCAAAAAATTGCTAGATACTGGAAAACCTAGGAACATGATATTATAGTTAAAGTTAGGGTGTGGGTTACATGCAATTACATTTGGGTCATTTAGTGCACATTTAGTGGAGCATAGAATGATACAGCTTCAACATATTAATGTTGAAGCTATTTCATTGACCAATCACAAGAGGGCCTGGATAAAAACTAAATTGGCAGGCTTTTGAAGAAACTAACTTATCAAGTCAGCATTAGAGGAGGATATTAAATCTTTGTTGACATTGCCGTTTTGACCTAATCATCAGATGGAATTGCTATTTTGCTTTTGTTTCCTTTTGTTTCTCCCCATAATCTTCCAGGGATGGTCTTCCATCAACCCTCTGCATAAATAAAATTAAAGGCAATTCATGGTTGTTATGATAATTAACATAATGTTTCATCCGGTAGTTAATAGAGCACCTGGTAAAACAGGGATAACTGAATTAGCTGACAGAACCATGTGAAGTGCAGTGTCGGAGAACTGCTTTGTATTTGCATGGACTATTGGCATCGCAGTTTAAATTAAAGTACCCTTTTTTGTTCCTCAGTAGCTTGCCGTGGGCTGGCATCAATACCAGGTGTAACTTTGAAAATCCGTATTGATTTTTTGATTTGGGCCCGCCATTGCTTATAGATTTTATGCATAGACTTTATAATTTACTGCTGCCGCTGATGTGCTGACATGTTCTTTGTTTTGACTGCAAGCTGTAGCTGCAGTGCTGCAAGGAACATCATATTGGAACATGGAGCAAACAGGACTGGTTTTTATGCGGTGCCAATTGCTGCAGTGCAGCTTTAGCTGAGTGTATTTCCTTTCAATTACCAGTTTTATAGTGATTGTTAAGAGAGGTGCTAACATACTTATGAAACTATATTACAATTGTAATTGTAAATTGTAATATAATGAAACTATATAAACATACTCACATTTTCACACTATACATTTGCTGAGTAGGCAATATCACCACCATTACAGTTTTACAGTATATTAAAGGGGACTATGGCAGAAGAAAACGTAAAGTCCCTTGTGCTGGTGCATGATGCCAGAAGCAAATTGATTATGGTTGTGCTGATGATTAGGCCAACAGAAAGCTTCTTCAGCTACTTGAGGTTTAGGCTAGCCTGTATTTTGTGTGAGAATAGTCTAGTGTGGTCTACATTACTGATAACTGATGACTGGCTTTGTTTACACATTGCTACTTCAGACGTTACAGAAATTGGACTTTCTGTAAAGCTATTTCTGTGTTGTTCTCTTGCCTGGAAAAGATGTGCCTACTATAAGCATCAAGAGGACAAACATGGTTAGCATCATTACAGAATTATCATCTGTATGCCATTTCTTCTTCTTTGCCATTTTTTACTGCAAAGCGAACATGATATTAGCCGTTTTACAATAATAAATAATTAAGGTTCCCAAAGCAACTGATTGCATTTTCTGATATTGAGTTGCCTTTGAAATCATATAATGCAGCATCATGAACGGAAATATTGCTTGACTGCGTGTTATTTGAGCTGCTCTGTAGTGCTAGCCTACTGCATAAGTGGAAGGCATCAAAGCAGAGTTACCAAGCTGCAGTGATTCACTCTTATGCTTGGCACATTTAGGACGCCACTGTTGAAGCGCTCACAATCGGTTGTGTTTGACTCTTGAATAGCTGCCCTCAACCGGCGCTTTTTGTGTGTTGACGTTGAGAATTGTGGCGCGACATGAAAAATTTGTCCGAGCAAAGTGGGACATGCACAAAGCCTCTGCTAGTGCCTCATCTTCACAGCTCTGCAACCCGCCCCCCACCACACGCACACACACTGAGGTTTCATCCCTATTCTGAAACCAAGCCTGAAAGCCTGCTAATATCAAAATAAAAATATAGACACACGCCACAACAAAGCGGCTTTCCTAACCTTTGCCACCATGAATCACACATACAGCAGGCCTAGATGTTATGCATAATTCAATAACTATACAAAAAATATAAATAATTCACACTTTGCATACATGGCAGTGGGGAAGAGGTAGGCTACACTGCAGAAATTAAGGGGTTTAAATGTGCACAGTTGCCTCATACAGTACAGAGCCAGAATCTTGATCCCTGTAATGCTGCAACTGACCCACAGTGCGTTTTAGCCTTCATTTACAGTGTGGCATACAGCCTACTGTTGTAAAACATATTCATCAAGCAGTGAATATCGTTTATTTTCATTCTTTATTGGATGTCCTTGCAGGATATTAACATGAATGTTGAACAGCCACTGGTGTGGACAACAAGATTTTGCACAACCACGGTAGGCTACAGCAAAGTGAGCAGTGTTGAACTATTTCGTTTTTGGGATGTTTGCTCAAACGTTATCATAATCTGTTTGCAAGGCATAGGCTAGCCTATTGTATTTTAGCTTAATAGCATCTGGGTCTAAGCTACTAAATAAAGAGACTTATCGTTCCGAACGGTGTTCTTAGCAGAAAAACAAGTTGGCCTAACCCTTCATTAAAGACAAACTTTTGCGATCGTACATTTGCGATCATATACAGTGCTGATGTGTGATAGGTGTAGGTAATCTACTTTATAGTTTGTTCACATTATTGACAGCCAGGGCATGAGGGACCTGCCCAATCCGATGCATGTGTGTTTGAGAGAGAAAGAGAGAGGGGAAGAGAAGGTGGAAGGTGGACTAGTAGTAATCACAATTCGGAGAGCCAATAACCAAAGTCTAGGCTATTCACGCAATGTTTCTTCTGTAAGTTATTTATAACTTAGTCGGAACGCGGCTTTGTAACTTTTTCACCCGACCGGCCCGCACACGTGATATTTCCTGGTAAGCTTTAGGCTACCAGACCCCGCCAGACCCGCGGGTTGACCTGTGGGTTATGGGTCCGACCCGTGCATCACTAGGGTTGGATAAGGTTTGTGTCATGTCTTTAAAGTTTTAGATTGACTTGCGCCGCCTATTTCCGGTCTTTGTTATCACAGGGGGAAAAAATCCTCTACAGAGGCACTGAACCATCTTCCCTATTAGCCCGAGGCGGCAACACACACTTTATTTGTTAATGGAAATTGCATTTTTCTTGAAGAAAGTGTTAATGAGTGAATATGAATTTGCCCAAATATCTCTAGCCCACGGTAAAGTGAGCTAATGGGGGTCTTGGAGTAGAGAATGGGGTAATAGAGAAAAGGGGAATTAGCTTTGAGGTGATACAGCGGTGGGATGAATGCCATAGAGTTACTATGCATGTAATGAACCCCTGTGCCTATTCCCCAGTGCTTTCAATTTCTTTTTCACACGTTTTATTTCCACCTCACACCGGCAGCCTACACCTAATTTCTTCTCACTATACTTTGACTCGTTTTGAAAGGGACATTTCTATGATTCCAAATTTTACTTAAAGGTTTTTAAGGAGAGATTTGAACCTGGAAGGATAAGTAGGTCTATTGTAACACAAACACATGCACACATACACACATGCATACGCAATTAAAGACGACAGATTATGATTTTTGTTATCGATTTAGCTCTGCCAATAAAAACAGCTTATTTAGGATTCCATAACAAAATAACGTTTCCCAGGTTGGCTAGCTATTTTGTGTATTATTGCCTACACTTTTACTTTTATCATAACACACATTTATCTATGTGTTTCCACTAATGTGGTGCCAGTGAAATATGACTTGACTGTCAATTACATATCTGTCATGAAAAACATCCAAATCCAAATTTTGCTAAGCACTGGCAACACAGGAGCTACAGTCCCATCTGTATCACCATGGAAGTCTGATATCTCTAGCCTGAGTGCGTCACTTTATGTTAATTTGCAAAACTCATCAAACTCAAATATTGCCCTCTAATGGTCTGATATATCACAGTTGACCAACCATACACTGTCACTGGTTATCAATGTAGTTAGAATTCTGTGTAATCAATAGCTATACCTGCACACCTGTAAAGTGGAGTGATATATATAGGAAAACATTCCAGTGCCATTATTGTGAAATATCAGCACACATGGAATGCCTATTGTCCAATCAAATTACTCAACTAGATAAGCTACATTATCTAAAAGAAATAATGCGCTCATACACAGACAAATGCAGACACATGTGTATACTGTACGGAGCACAGCAAATTCACATAAAATATAAAACAGCCATTAACTATTGATGTTTCACTCCCAACTAGTCAGATTATGATGCTGATTTTAACATGCACTTTCTCTTACATGAGCAGAAACAAAGTAACAAACTCTACAGTCACCATGAAACATTCAGAACTCCAAAACCCGCCGGTAGGTTCGAAAGACATGATAGAAATGATCATTAGAGATTGTAATTTCCGACGGTCCTTGAACTAATCATGTCCACTGAACGCTTCCGTCAAGAAAAATCTAAGCTTAAAAAAGTGACCAACAGTCACATGACAAAGATCCAGCAAATTTTCTAAATGTTAAAATCTGTTCTTTTCAGTGTACTGAATCTGCGTAGTCACACTCACTGAACTGAAACACTGCTAAATGTTCAGTTCAGCTCGCTAACTAATGAACTGAGAACGGTCGTTCATTCGTGAAGGATAAGCTAGTGAGCTGAGAATTTAGTTGAATAAAGATCAAATTTGCGAACTGAAAGCTACTATAACAAAGTCCTACCCTATTATGTACAGTACGTATATTTTCGCGACACCTAATTATTTAAATAAAATATTTGGTACTACTTCCTATTTCGAGACTTCAAGACATGAGAGGGGCGGGCTTGAGCAACTCAGCGACTGTCTATGGTTTTTTTAAATTTTCAGGTTTCACCACGCAATGTTGTTGAATCATTGCAGTTTCAGGAAATTATTCAGTTCAGTTTGTTCACCCAAAATATTTGTTCTTTTGAACGAATCGTTTGCGAACGGCACAACACTAAACTGAACTGCAGGCTGGAGCAGAGAGGAGAGGACGGAGAGGAGAGAGAGATATTGTATGTACATGTGGAGCCCCCCAATATTGGCAACACTTGTGGGCACTTGGATAATGTTGTATATATTGTATAGATTCCATCTTTTTATATTTTTGTAAAACTAATCATCAAGGAGATTCAACTTGTGTTTTTTCTTCTTTTATGATTTATGACATTATAACCGTGTTATACTGCACACAGGGTGCGATTTGCCGGGGGGGTGGGGGGTTCTCCCCTCCCCCCTCAGGTCTATATATCCCTGCCTCTGCAGAATTATTTCTATCCCCGGTGGGGACAAAATGTATCCCCACCTCATAGTAATTAATGCTCGTACTTCATCAATAAACCATATAAAATACCTCAAATTTAAATATTTTTAAAATACACTCTTGCCTTTTTATCCGAACCGTGGTAAGGATCCCTGGTAACAAGTGTTATATTTATTCTTCCCGGCACACGTAGTGAGAAACACATATCAGGTTGAATGAAAAAGGAATCATTTATTTGGTCCACACATAAACATCCAACGCAAACGTAAAATTCTCCGCTTCGTGCCCTCTATTTCTCTCCCGTACTGTTGGGTGTTTTTCCACTAATACATTCATGCGTCTCATGCTGCATCTGTCTTATGCAAAACATCGCTGCCTGTGACGACGTACTGTAACACGCTGCCCCTCGGCTCTCTTATAGAGATACGTGAGAACGTGAGAACAGTCTATAGTGACAATAGTGTGACAATAGAGATGACACCGCGGCTATGCGATAATCCTGGTTCCATTGGCCTTGTTGTCATGTTTAGTTGCGTATGATCACAGCGTGAAAGTGAAAATATCACGCTAGGCTACTTGATTTACTACATTTAAAAAAATCGATTAAAACATATCTGCAAGTGCAGTGGTTACGTTCAAGGCCCGAAATTGTTTAATTAAAGTTAATAATAATTCTATAAATGTTTCTTTAGCAGCTGCAAGAAATAATAGGCTTCATAGTCTTCTGTATATAGGTCCACTGTGGTATGTGATTTATTTTTATGAATAATAATGTTTAAAAAACTTCCCCCCCTCCTGTTTTTTCACAAATTGCACCCTGACTGCACAAAAGAGATTTTTGTGTTCTCCCTACTTCTAGCCATGATTGTGCTGTTTCCATTGAGGTGCAATAAAAAACGTGACAGGAGCCAAGAAACTGCTTGGAGTTCAGAGGGTTTTAAATTCCACTGTAGATGTTTTCCATTCCTTACTACAATACAACAAGGCCTAGATAAGATGAAGACCGGTGAGTCATTCCTTTTAAAGGATTTGTCACCACTGTCTGTGGTGAGGAAATGTTTTCTTCTAATCCCTTTATTGTCTAAAAACAATAATCACAGCCCTCAGTTTGACACCCCTGGTAGCTTTGGTATTTAATTCAACATGAAAGAGTCCTTGTCAGAAAAATCATATCTATGCATCAGAGCATCATAGTTCTGTTCTCTGAAGGAGCACTGTGCCAAATAGAGATGGAAGATTCGAGTGTTTTTAAAAATCTAAATAATTTCACTCTGTTCAATGAAAGGATTTGTTCAATGAAAGGAATTGTTCACCAAGATGTTCAGTGACGTTTCCAGTTTCCAAAAATGTCACTAGTCACTCACGGCCGAGATGCCCTGTTCTTGTTCAATGAATGAATGAGTCACTTGTTCATTGAACGATACATACTGTACATTCTTCCTCGACGTTCAGACTTGAAACAGAATTCGGTCAGAGTTAGTCAAGTGAATCGGTCAGTTCTCCCAACCAATGACATGGGCCTAAATATTCCCACAGCCCGCCTCCAAAGGGATATTTGCTCATGCTAGAAACAGAAACAACCATTTACAGGTATATATACTGAAGACTTTTGCTAGGGCCAAAGTATCATCTGTGCTAAAGCAAGGAATTGCATCAAATAGTAGTTCACTGTCAGATTAGGACATCACTGTCAGACAGGGGTGAGGCACACTTCAACGGTCCTATTAATGCCATGCATGGCATTATGAGGATTTGCAGAGAGAATTTAATGTGGGTAGCATTTCTCTCTCTCTTTGGAAAATGCTAACAAGGAGGTGTTGTGGTTCTCCAGTGACATTTTAGAGAGAATGAATATAAAATCAACAATATATAATATGACCGCTAGTTAAAACCGGTAGGCATAAAGGCTAACAGGTAGAGATGAAAGGAAGGGTATGAAAACTATATATATGTGATTATATGTGCAATTATGAGATTTCTTGTTTAAATATCAGGTATGACGATGACCTTGAGGGCAGAAATAATGTCTGACAATTGTGATTTACAATATGGACTGCTGTGAATGAGGGTTTAAGAGACATGTGATTGACATAAATTCTACACGTTATTACAGATTTGTACTAACTAAGTTACCTAAAGTAACTCTTGGACTGGGCTAAAAACATAGTAACACATTCTCTGTTGTAAATAATAGTTTGCTAATCAGAAAATATTCAGTCTGGAAGTTGGCAAATGTCTCATTTAACTTGTGATAAATCCTTCAGCTGGGGATACCCTGTCCTATAGCTTCTGGATAGTAGTAATTTTCATTAAATGTTAGTTTCCCCCCATGTACTCCAGAATTGTTACAAGTTACAAGTTACAAAAAATAGGCCTAGATCATCTCAACTTGATACCAGGGCAGATGAGAATGACATTACTCTTTGCCACCATATGGCTCAGTAACCTAATAAGCCATTTTCACCAATAAGTCCAGTCTAATTTTATTGGTTATGCTCAGAAGGCAAAAGCCAGGCTACAATGAAAAAGGCACAGGTGTGATTGCTATCCAAGGTCAATTAGTGGCCCACGGCTGTTCAGAACATTGCCTATCTCCAACAATCTGTGACATGCTTCTCAAGCCATCATGTTGAATAGATTGATAGGTAATGTGCTATTCTGCTCCCTTGGCTGTAGAGATAGAGGAAACATGATTGTCTATCACAGTCTATGGTGTTAGCCCAGCAGCTAGCCTTAGCACTTGAGCTAAGCTAGCAGTGAGGCAAGTAAGAGGAAATATTTCATAGCCTGGCAGTTTACTTTGCCCTAGGTTTACAGTACATAGGTCTACTGCAAGGTGTTGATCATTGTTTAATGAATGTTGTGAAATTCGTAGCAATAAGCATGTGTGAAAGCAAACCTTACTTATGATGTGGATGGTGTGTTACGTTGTCTGTCAGATATTATAGCTGCTTATGTTTGATTTCTAGTTTTCTCAAGTGGTGGTTTTTGGTTTTACACCTGGCACTGAAGTGCTGATCACAAGTAATCTTCTTGTGGCTTGGTGCATTTCTCTGTCTTGATACTTGACATTATCTTAATTGTCTCCTTTGTGATAATGGCTGATATTAGTGATATTCAGACAGCCTAGTGTGATTTGTGAGTTTATGCTTTCAAACTCCAGTGTCTAAAGGTTATTAATTCAATAGAAAATCCGTAAAACAAAGTAGGCTAATCCTTTCCAAAGATTCAATCTAAAGATTCAGTTTTTAAAGATGAAGCAAATACTCTTCCCACAGTCTTCCCTCAGAGTATTGTGTGTTAAGCCCCTTGAGATGAACCATCTTGTTTTCAAGGGGGTCCTGGCAGAAGGTTTAAGAAGAGATTATAGCTTTTTGAAAAGTATAGCTACGACCATTGCTTAGAAAATATTCAAAACCATCATACTAAAAATTTAAAGATGTATGTCCATTATCTAAGAAAGCTTATCCCTCGCAAATGTAATCTTTTCATATGTTTATCATTCATATTAAAAAATGTTTTGCCATCTTTTGTTGGTGACTTGTCTGTCAGTTGACCATGTACAGCAGCTAAACAGGCAGACTGTACACTCTGTACACAGTGCCCACTCCTAGTCAAGTAAAACCCAAGTTTGTCAGCTAGTCCTGCATCTAGTCTAGCAGTGCAGGGGACAGTGCCTTGAGAGCTGAATTTATATGTGGGTGGAGAGATTCTGTGTTCTGTGACAGTCAGAGAGAAATGAGTTGCTGTGTGCATTCAGCAGTGTCCCCTTAACTTGTACTCTCCACAGACAGCTGATGTTTACAGTCCCATCTGGGCCATGTGACTAAACATCTGGCGGAGCCGCCACTGTGCATGCTGCATTTCCCTCGACTGACAGCGAAGGACGCTCCTGTTCACACCGCCCCCAACAGAACCTTATGAGACATAAATTGACTTTATCCTGTGCTCCCTGGGTTTCTTATGACATCCTGGTGCACTATCCTGAGCAATGTACAACAAGCTAGAAAATTATTGGGGTATTTTACAAGCTGCGATGTAGGTCTAATTACGCTGCCTGTGGCTTTAATCGTTTCTAATGAAAATTATGTGGGCAAGAAAATTACGAATCGGGCCAGGGACGTTTCTTTGCCTGCAGCTTTTTCCCCCTTAATTCTTAGATTAGCGTATCATGCCAAATTACAACGCAAGATTACATCCTACAGAGGAAAAAACGACACAAATTAAAAGACCACCCATATGGTAAAGCTGTTACGTGATCTATTCACGATAAAATGCAGTGCACCCTGGCGAATCATCAAGCTTATATACAATGCAACATTTCCCAGTGTGATGCTTTTTTGTCTTTTGGATAGTGTCTAACACCCCTCCCCCAAAACATTTAGGCAGCCTTTCTTGTTATTCTACATTAATGAAATGTTCACTTTCCTCGTGCGGTTCTCACAATTATTTACTTTAATTATTTATTTTACAAAGAGTAAGGTCATTGGTACCACTTCTCTTATCTGTCTACTTTCCGTCTCTCTCCCAGAGCTAGATGTTTTGCACAAGATGGTAGGCCCTCATCCATTATAGATGCTGTTTTAGGGGGATGATCGGTTCACGGTGATATAAATATCTCCTCGGTTCCCACCAGGAGGATTGCAGCAACACAAGGCAGGCCACTGTACGCGGCTAGGGCATCTTTATTATTTGATTGGATGTCCAAAATAAAAGAAAGCTGCCATGCTAGCAGCCTGCAGCTGCTGTGTATAATTCATGAAGCGGGCCAAATCTCTAGGCATTCCTGCGTTTCAGTTAAGATACGTCTTTTTGCAAATGTCTTCTCAATGTGAAGGTGGGGGTAGTATAGAACTGTGATGGCACACCGTGTGATGATTGCAAGAGGACACTCCTCCACAGCAAAGGTTTTGGTTGGTCCACAAAGTACAGTAGTGCATCCCAGTGGCCAAAAGTTGTCCTTTTCTATAGGCCATATACCCTTGAAGGAGGTTGAATGGTAGCATATAAGAGGTAGAGGAGGAAAGGCTTGACTGAATATGTATGTGGTGGTCAATAAAGAGAGAAAGAGAAGGGGGAGTGCTACAAGGCTCTCCCACTGGGCATAGATCCACCACTCTATTAGTCTGGCACTGTGGAAGAAGAAAGCCTAATGTGAAGGGACCCTAAACACACACACACACACACACACACACAGAGAGAGAGAGAAAAGCAAGTCTCTATTTTTGCTCCCTCCCTCACATACTGTCTCTACCTCTCTCTGTCTTTCTCTCTCTCTTTCTAACACATGCACAGAAAGAAAAGCTATTGCTAACACTGGTAACATAAGAGCTGTAATCTCTTGTACAAACAGCAGACACATTCATTTGAAGAAGATTCCTTATTTGATTTTCATTTGAGTCCTATTTTGGTGTAATATTCTTGAACCTTTTGCTAGAATTCTCCGGAGAGGAGCTTCACGAGCAGAACAGAGCTGTGTGTGTGTGTGTGTGTGCGTGCGGTTGGGAAGCCTATGGAATTGTGCCAGGCGGCAGTGAATCAGTTATGCCACTCAAGGCACACAGGAATAATTCATAGTGGTGCTCTGAAAGCATTTGAAGCATGGCTGTGTAACAGACGATGGATTTCTTCTGTGGAGTATTTGGTTTACGGATTATTTCTTTGGGAGTATTTGGGTCCAAAGTCTAGATTGGAACTGTACGTGCCTAATACAGGTATCAGATTCTCGCAGGTAGGGTTTTAGTACTTGACATCGGAAACAGCATTAACAGCATGACTTGGTTTTGTTCTTCTCTCAAACAGTGTGTACACTGGATTTTATTTTGAGCTCGCTGGTGTACTAACCACCATACTTTCAGCGCACCCCAGCTATACACTGGACTTCCATTTATCAGTCGCTTTTATCCATTCATTGCACCTGTTGTGTTGTGGGGGTATACACTGTATTTCTGGGTTTGTTTGGGGAATGTTGTTGCTTGTTGTGGTACAACGTAACATCAGTGTTTGATTTAGATTAAACTGTTTTGTCGAAACGCTTCTCCGTGCGCATTTATTGTTTGTGTCTCAGTGTTTGTTCTCGTCCATCTCCTCCTGTACTCAGCCCTCTTCATCCCATTACAGCAAGAGTGACAAGAAGAAGAATTTCCGTTAAGTCTGGAACATACATTTAAATAACATAAAAACCCTTTTTCCTATAGTTTATTCATGCAAATACTCAAATATACTCAACCCTTATTTTACAAAATCAGCAGCATGTGGAAATTTGGAAAACATCATAAGCTAGCAGTATTTGAGTTTAAAACTATTACGTTTCATTCTATGAGTTCCTTATCTATGCTATATAGCAATGTATGTCATGTATTCAAAACGATACATTATAGTTTTGACTGTGATGCTATACTAATTATAGTCATAATGGTCAACACATGGAACCAGTTTGGCATTTTTCTGGCCTAGGCCTCCACTCCAGTCTCGGACTGACCTGGTCCTGACATGGTCGAGGTCTCGAGGTGTTGTGTCCCCGTAAGCGATGGCCTCGTTCTCTTGTTCTGGTCTCGCCGCCCCTTACAGAAAGCGGTGGGTGGCCTTAGCTACAACTACTGGCGGGAGAAAGCGTTTCACAGGCGGGGGAAAGAACGAGCGACTCGAATAGAAGCGCATGCGAGACTCGACAATAGCGATGAACCCTGGCTGATTGTTTACAACCCTGTGAAAACCAATATCAGGCAACCGTAGTACGCACACACACACGCATAGACATACACACCCACACTGAAAAATATATTGTTGATCAGATCGATGCAATCCCATTTCGTCTTTCATCTCTTTGGGACTCCCGATTACCTCTTTCTTCCTCAGCGTCTCATACTTATCTTTGTTATTTCACAGGTGCCTGCGGTGGAGCGTGGGGAGACCCCTTCATTTATGTGTGTGTGTGTGCGCGCACGCGCACACACGTATCTGCCGGGCTCACCGGACTGACTCCGCTGTTTTCCGTCCCGTCCCGGTGGAACCAGAGCCCACTAACGGGCCTGAGTTGCAGAGGGGAGGCACAACTTTTCCACGCTTGTTCTCGAAACCGCCGCCTCACGAGATGGCGGCGCACGGTCGCTCTGCCAGCTCCGTACGCAGTGCTTAGCAAACGCACACACTCGCCATTGTCAGGTGCCAGAAGAGAGTGAGTCACAGAGGAGAGAGAGAGAGAGAGAGAGAGAGGGGGGGGGGGGGAGAGAGGGAGAATTGAGAGTGAGGCAGCTAATTAGTATTGCTGACGTGGCGTCCCAGCTGAAAGACATGAGGAGAGGTTTCTGAAGACTAAAGAAGAAGAAAGCGCACCTCACCTTCAGGCCATTTGTATGCTCGTCTTGGTACACGCGCGTGCTTCTTTATTTTTTGTTTGCAAAGAGACTCTTTAATTTGTGTTTGGATGTGGATTTAGCTTTCCCATGATGACTCTGCCCAACAGCTTTGAGAGAGGGTGGCGTGGCTGCTACCTGGTCTTACTCCTGACTTGCTATGTTTCGGCGGCACTGGCAGCCAAGCCCAAAAGCCCCGGCCACACACACCTCAATTCGATCCGCATCGACGGGGACATTTCCCTTGGCGGGCTTTTTCCCGTGCACGCCAGGGGGAACGACGGCAAGGCCTGCGGGGAGTTGAAGAAGGAGAAGGGGATCCACAGGCTGGAGGCCATGCTGTTCGCCCTGGACCGCATCAACAACGACAACGAGCTGCTGCCCAACATCACGCTGGGGGCGCGCATCCTGGACACCTGCTCCCGCGACACCCACGCCCTGGAGCAGTCCCTGACGTTCGTGCAGGCCCTGATTGAGAAGGACTCCACCGACGTCAAGTGCCTCAGCGGGGGGCCGCCCATCATCACCAAGCCCGAGAGGGTGGTGGGCGTCATCGGCGCCTCCGCCAGCTCTGTGTCGATCATGGTGGCCAACATCCTGCGTCTCTTCAGGGTAAGCTACTTTTATCACGCGTTTTCATGTTTCGCTGCCGTGTCGTAGTTCTATGAGGGTGTTACTATTAGATGTATTGAGCGGTAGTGTGTGCTATGAAGTTATACTCTCTGTTCACTAGTCAGAAGTGAACAGAAAGGAAACAGTGTCACCATTAGTAATTTTACACAGGTACTGGTCAAACACCATTGGCTTTAAACACACACTCACGCACGCACGCACGCACGCATGCACGCACACACACACACACACACACACTTAGTGTTGACCTTTTTATTTCCCTCAAATGGGGAAGTCACATTAGCGTTAGCATTTTTTTAAGCTGTCCATAGAACTGTTGCTAATGATTACTTCGTAATTCTCTTGCTAATGGCGTTCATTTGCTGAGAAGTCTGCGAGTTGCTTTCCTCTAATTAATTTGGGGAAGCCATGCATATATTGGGAGCTCATTGCACTGCTGTACTGAATGATATAAAGATATGCATTCAAGTTGGCCCGCTAGGCGCAGACATAATGGCACATGACAGGGCTACCTGCTTGGGGCTGTCAAATCAAGGCCACAACAAATTATTAAGCATACGTACTATGTCATTCAACATGATTTACATTTATTTAATGATCATTAAACTTAAAAAAAAGTTTTTTTTCTTAAACTTTTTTTTTGGTCCATAGTGACACATCAAATTCAATTTGCATATCGGGTCAATAAATACCGCCTCTCAGACTGAACACAACATAGTCTGTCCTCGCTGTATGTATTGGCCAAAGGGTTACAGAACAGAATAAAACTGATCCCTGGTATCACATACACAACAGTGGGAGATGTGTGTGTGTGTGTGTGTGTGTGTGTGTGTGTGTGTGTGTGTGTGTGTGTGTGTGTGTGTGTGTGTGAGTGAGCTAAAATTAGTGTGTGTGTGTGTGTG
>JAOEHI010045770.1:0-20903 GCA_025447815.1 Percopsis transmontana | reverse complement strand
CTCTCTCTCTCTCTCTCTCTCTCTCTCTCTCTCTCTCTCTCTCTCTGTCTCCCTCACTCTCTCTCTCTCTCTCTCTCTCTCTCTCTCTCTCTCTCTCTATGCGCCTCTCCCCGGTTCCCTCTCCATCTCCCTCTGCAGGGGCAAGAAGAGTAAACCTGGGGTGACCCCTGGAGGCTTTGGGACGGACACACTCCAGAGGAAACTTAAAGAGCTGGAGGACGAGAACCTGTCGCTGCGCTCCGAGGTATCTATGCGCATACACACAAACACACACACACACACACATACAAACACAAGCATTTTTGGATATTGCAAGTACAACGTGTGTGTGTGTGTGTGCAGGCCCACCACCTGAAGACAGAGACGGAGACCTATGAGGAGAAGGAACAACAGCTGGTCAATGACTGCGTGAAGGAGCTCAGTAAGTTCTAGAACATTCTGATGAAAGGATCATTATCTGGGTCGTACAGTACGAGGTGGTACGTAGCGAAGGATAATGCTGTCGCTGCTAAGACTGAATCACGTGTCTGACTGCACAGGTTAGATAATGACGTTTAGTGATGCTTAACCACAGTTACATTTGCTTTCATTGATCAGTTATGCTAAAATCTATTTGGTAACTACATTTAGATTGGTTTGGTTTCCTAAGTAATTGGTTTGAGTTCTATCAAAAGATCTTTCAGCGTGGTTATTGGGACTCCCCCAACGGGTAGTTTTTGATTTATTTATTTATTTATTTACAGTATTTAGTTCGCTTGCCACCTCTCTCTCTCTCTCTCTCTCTCTCTCTCTCTCTCTCTCTCTCTCTCTCTCTCTCTCTCTCTCTCTCTCTCTCTCCTCCCTGTCCACCAGGGTTGTCTAGTCTCCAGATCTCCACCATAGCAGAGGAGCTGGCCCGCAAGACGGAGGACGCCTCCAGACAGCAGGAGGAGATCACGCACCTCCTCTCCCAGATCGTTGACCTGCAGAAGAAAGCCAAATCCGTGAGGAACCTCACCTCCATATATTTCCTATTTACTAAATTGACCGATCATTTATACTGTATAATCCAGACTTCTTAGTCACGTGTGTGTGTGTGTGTGTGTGTACAGTATGCGGTGGAGAACGAGGAGCTGGCTCAGCACCTATTGGCAGCTAAAGATGCCCAGAGGCAGCTTACAGCCGAGGTAATGTTGCTATTATTGCTTTCTCAGGCAGCTCAGAACCTGTTACCAGGACCTGACAGTCCTGGTAGATGCACTGGTTTAGTACATTTTGAGACTGGAATAAAGATGAAAGAATAAACACATGCTTGGTGTACTTTTACCCCCTCGGGTGGACACAAAAGGTAAGACAACAACATGAAAATTAGAAACTGCATACCTGTGATTGATTGCTATCAGCACCATTAAACTATATTTGGCTACTAGGCTTGTTAGGTTTCTAGGGTGTTACAATGCAGTTGTTAGGGTGTACTAGGTGGTTGCTAGGGTGTACTGGGTCATTAACAGGGTGTTTCTAGGTGGTTGCCCCCTTCGAAAAAGCATGTAAAAATTTTCTCACAAATAGCCTCCAGTATTGCAATTATCACATTTAAACCAGCCTTTCTGTTATTGTGGCTGTTATGTCAATGTATGGAGACATTTTATGGGGGTTCGAATGTGATACATTGAATGTTTTTACTCTTTACGTCGCCGCAATCAGCTTCAAAGTTCTGCACACATAGGAATGAAACGTATACCAAACAATCTGCATGTGGTGGCCTGTTAGCTCCAGGAGTTGGAGGAGAAATACTCCGAATGTATCGAGATGCTTCACGAGGCCCAGGAGGAGCTTAAGAACCTGAGGAACAGAAACTACCCTGCAGGAACCCCCCGACGCTTCCACCCCCTTGGACTGTATCCCATGGTGGGTGAGAGAGAGAGGGAGTGTGTGAGAGAGAGTGAGAGAGAGAGAGAGAGAGTGAGAAAGAGAGAGAGAGAGAGTGAGAAAGAGAGAGAGAGAGAGAGAGAGAGAGAGACCACCTTACTGTCATGTGTATATATATATATATATATATACTGTGTGTGTGTGTGTGTGTGTGTGTGTGTGTGTTTAGGACTCTCTGGCAGCAGAGATCGAGGGAACGATGAGGAAGGAGCTCAGTCTGGATGACCCAGAGTGTGAGGAACAAAAGTATGGACACACACACACACACACACACACACACACACACACACACACACACACACACACACACACACCCGGTAGGTAGTAAACACAGTGTCATCAGGGCCCCTAGACAACACCTTGCCTGAGGAGATGAGGCTGGCAGAATCACAAGCATCTTTTAAACCAATAAATGATATATATTTTAGACACTTTCATACCTTTTTTAAATACTGGCTTTTATGTGATGTCGTCTTTCCCCCTCCTTGTTTATGTTGTTTCATTTTTATTGCTTTTCTTTATTAGTGTAATTTAACTCCCTGTTGTTCTTCCCGAAATAAGCAGACTGCTTATTTGTTTATTCTGTTATAATATTTATAATATTTGTTTTCTGTTTTTTACAGATTTTTAAAATTGATTATCTGATCATCAAACTTTGTAAACTTTTTTAAGTTGCTATATAAATGACGGTATTATTAGTGTTTATTTCATACCACTAAGCTCATACATGTGTGTGTGTGCGGGCGTGTGTACGTGTGTGTGTGTGTGTGTGTGTGTGTACGTGTGTGTGTGTGTGTGTGTGTACGTGTGTGTGTGTGTGTGTGTGTGTGTGTGTGTGTGTGTGCAGGAGCCACCGCAAGCGCGTGTTTGAGACGGTCAAGAACATCAATCTGTCGGTCCGGCAGCGTTCACCAATCCCGTCCAACGCCAACATCCCGGGGTCCAATCAGTCTCTGTCCTCCCGGACCTCCCCTCAGTCCAGCGGCCTGGCCACGCCCCGCTCCAGCCTGTACGCTGATGACGGAGAGTGTGTCGCCCTTGACAACCGCGCTCAGAGCCTCCTGATGGAGACGGTATCCAATCAGGAAAGGTGAGGATGGAGGGTTCAAAAATAAAAAGGTTGAATTAGTTTTGAGTTTAAAGTGATAATGTGTCAATTTCGGTAGCAATATGTTATCATCTTTTTATCGAATTACAAAATATCCCCTATAATAAATTGTAAATAATAAGGATAATCAATAGTTAATAATAATAATAATAATAATTAATAGTATAAAATAATAATGAATAATTACAGTTAAAATTACAACAACAATAATTAATAGTATATAATAATGATAATACATAGTAAATAATAATAATAATAATTAGTAAATAATAAAAATAATAATAAAGAATAGTAAATCATAATGATAGTACATAGTAAATAATAATAAATCATATTAAAATAATAATAATGATAATAATAATAATATTAAATGTTTTGTATCGTAATATCCTACTTGACATGCATTTCCCTCCGTGTTCGGTGTCTGTTCTGGCAGCCACGAGAGGAAGAGTGGCGGGGCCGAGGACCTCCGGCTGGCCCTGCGCCGCCTATCTCTGCGTCGCCAGAACAAGCTAAGCGAGCGCCACTTTTTCGAGGAGGAGCGAAGGAGGGGCCACGGGGGGCTCCCGGAGGGCCTGGGAGGGGTTCAGGGGGTCCTAACGCCCTCCGAGAGCATCATGTCCCTCGGGGGCCTCCACCTGTGGGCCTCTCGGGGCCCCTACCTCCCCGACAAACTCCAGATCGTCAAGCCCCTCGAAGGTGAGGGAGAGAGGGCGGGCGGGAAAAAGGGGAGCAAGCGGGGCTGGAGGGAGGAGTGGGGGGAGCAGAGGAGAGACAGGGAGCCAAAGAGGGAGGCCGACAGAGGCTGGGGCTGGGCCAGGAGGACCGTGGGAGGGGTGGAGAGGGAGAGGGGGCGAAGGTGGGCCCAGGAAAAGGCGGGTAGCAAAAAGATGAAGGCGGGGAAGGAGAGGCCCCTGTCGCTGGTGCTCTTCAACTCCTGCTGGTCGCTGTTGCACCATCACAAGTCTGACAGTTGCTCTCGTGTCCAGAGAATGCCCAGAGAATGGCTGTAGACACACACACACACACAACTACAACATAGAATGCATTAAAAACTCTTAATATCTATGGCAGGATGTAGGCCAGCCATGTTGTTATGAGGTCACTGCAGAACGGGTTTGGTGGGTCTCCGCTGCCACCTGCTGCTGAAAAACAGTACTACATGGCAAAATGAAAGCATTGTGTTGCGCAATATATTTATATCGTCCTTTTTATTCAGGTGTTCTACAACCACATTATATTAACATGTATTTGAATATTATTTTTCTTCTACATTTAATATTGTTTCTGTATTCGTATAATTTTCCTGTCCTTTCCATTTCTTGACTGCCTACTATCTCTTGTTTAATCATGTGTGGCTATTCAATAAAAATCTTCTTCCTATTCTAATTTCTCCTCCATTTCATTTTATTTCCTCATCTTTTTCATCCTCTTGGAAGAACAACTGTCTGTCTTCCAGTTTAATTTGTCACCCTGTTTGTCTATCACTAATCTCATTACTTGTTATTCATGTTTCTGTTCATTTAAATTAGCCTTAAAAGAGATACTTTGACATATAGTTGGATAGTCTCTTTGCCAATAGCTTTTACCCTTTCGGAGGGTCTGTTTTAGTGTTCTATATCATTTACTAATACAGAATGTTAGCATTCTGTATATTAGTCCTATTAGCCTATTGTCGAAACCAGAATACAACAACGCAAGTCACAAGCTCACTGCTACTAGAAATGCCCTTGTTTGAATCAAGAATGCTAGCAGCACTGATTAGCCATTGAAAGGGAAAGCACAAGACAAGCATAAAAACCTCCTCCAGCGCTGAAACCGACAACAACACTAAATTAAAATATACCACCTTTTAACATGCTGTGTATATTCGGGTCTTATGGACGGTATCAAACCTCTAAGTCTATATGTTTACGTTCAGGTTCCGCCACGCTGCATCACTGGCAGCAGCTAGCCCAGCCGCACCTGGGCGTGATCCTGGATCCCCGGCCTGGTGTCGTGTCCAAGGGCTACAGACCCCTGGAGCTGGAGCTGGAACAGGTGAGTGTCTCGGCCATAAGCGCATGAGCACAGCGGTCATGCTGATAGAGGTACTCTCCATGTTCGACCCTACCTATTGTACAGGTGTACCCGTGGGGGGGCTTCGAGGAGGATGAACCAGGGGGCCAATACTTCCAGAACCTTCCCACCTCCTCGGCCACCGCCCACTCTCCGGCGGTGCCTCCCACCTCCTCTTGCTCCAACACCGGGAACCCCATGCCGGGCCCGCCTCCTGCCGGCCCTGGCCTGCCCTCTCCCGCCACCTCGTACCCGTCACCTCATCTCAGCAACACCGACGCCCTGGGTGAGCATGGACACACACACACACACACACACACACACACACACACACACACACACATGGTTGGAATTCTTTCTGAATTCATATAACATGTCATATATCAATATATCATGTCATATCTGTTCTACTGGGGAAAATACTGGAAACGCTTAAGATTCCATTAGTTCAATTAGTATATTTAATGTGTGTTATGTTAGATTAAATTCAGAGGTATTTTTTTGTATTTGCGTGCGTTATAATTTTGATGATCCCTCCTAAAACAATTTGTGGTTGAAGTGCATTCTGGGAAGTTGCTCTGGCAAGTTGCTTGGTATTTACATATTACTGGTACACTAATCTTAGTTTTTTTACATTATTATCATTATTTCAGCTGCGTATTACCCAGGTAAAAGCATGGCTAACACCAGCTCTACGTACACCTTCACCACCTGTCGTATACTCCACCCAACGGATGAACAAACCCGCGTCACGCCCAGGTGTGTCAATTACCCCGCCTTGCAAACTGTTGCTATCATTGGCGACGTCTCCAAATATTCCTTGTGTTTTCTAAAAGCCTGAAATAATCAACGGTATGTTTTACATTAGTAAACACCTTCTCTCTCTCCACAGCCTGAACCCAGGTCCAGCAACATCTTCCTGTGTGATGACCAGCACTCTGTTGACCACCCCCGCCACCACGCCCTGCACCCCCCGCCGCCTCAGCCTCCGCTCCTCTGAGTCCTCGACCAACCTCAGGCACGCCTCAGCAACTTTTTAGTTGTTGTTCACACTACAACTAAATGCCTGAGCCACAACCATTATATGTCTTCCTAACCTAATAACTCTCAAGTCATCGCGGCACAGCCTGAACATTTAGTTTGGGGGGGGGGGGGGGGTTCCACCACCAGGAACCGGGAGAATTTTGGTTCCGAACGAAATGTCGTTTTTCACAGACCAAGGTGCAACATAGAATAACACGAGAACAGTAAACATAACTGTAAAAAGGGCACATACTATCTTAGTTCCTGGCTCTATATACTGTACGTAACAATATAAAAGGAGACTAAAGTGAGCTGTGATAGTGAAGAGAATTTGTATTGCACTGTAAAAAGCTGTAAGAATAGGCATCAAGTGTTTCTGTAGTAAGCAATACCTGTATCCCTGTAAGTATTACAATAATAAAGACTCCACTGTAAGTAAAGTGTTACTGAAGTGTAACAGTAAGTGTGTCATTAATGAATATAAGAATGGCACTGTAGGTTTTGCAGCATCAAGTAGTAGACAATAAGTGACAGGAAGTATATTGGTGAATAAATACTATATATATATATATATATATATATATATAATGTACAATGTAAGCAGAAGTCTACACTGAGATGTATTGCATCGGAGTACAGAACGTTGAGAGTTCTGTAGGTCATCTTGTTACTGGGGCTGATTTGGACTCTTGTTCTACCTTTTGCAGAGATGCCACACGCACCACCAGCACTTCTCTGGGGTTAGTGCGCCTCCTACATGAGAGAGGGATCTCAGCAGCCATGTACCACCAGAGCCTGGACCCCAGCCAGCCCAGCGGAGGCGTGTTGTTCAGCACCTCTGTCGCTCCCCAGAGAGCGCCCCACTCCGACCCCACGCACCCCTCTACCCCGCCTAACTTCCCTACGGGACAGGGGCGGTCGTCGGCCACTGTCCCGGCCGGGGGAGGCGCGGACACCCCCCTGGGCTTCGACTTCAAGAGCCCCTCCTATGACAACTTCCTGGCCTCCAAACCGGCGCGTTCCATTCTGAAGGAAGTGGCGGGGGGGATGAGGGGCCGGCAGGGGGCGCGGGACTGTGAAAGCCAGACGGACGTCAGCGTGTCCGTCCACAACCTCAACCTGCTGGACAAGGTGAAGCGGCTAGGCGTGGCCGGGGCCCCGGGGGCCAGAGCCATGAGCCCGGGCCCCATCCTGGGGCCTCTGGGTGCGCTGCGGCGCTCCAGCTCGCCCTTCGGCCCTGACGGCATGAGGCGCAACAGGAGCTACCCGGCCATGGTGGGGGCCAGCATGGCCATGAAGGGCCCGGGGCCCCAGGAGGAGTCAGAGCTGCTGTTGGCACCCAGGATGCCCAAACAGAGCAGCCTTAAGTAGGGTACAACGCGGCCCAACCTGTGCTCCCGGGCATACCTGGAGTCCACACACCGACACTAACACTATTCACACTGTATGACGGACCTGCTGCTGTTACCATAGCAACACTGAAAGTCTGCCAATCCTGCTGCAGTCCCCAAAAAAGAACTCTATTAGCTCTGTGAATTGAACGTTGGCTACTGCCTGTATTTAAAGCAGCAGAACACTTGAAACGCCGCTCTGTGAAGACCCAACCTGTTATTCACCTTATTTCCAAACGCAGGACCTTTTTGTGGGGGGATATGGTCACACCGGATCAAAACATGAAAAGAAATGAATGATTACGTCTTAAAATAAATCCTCCCGCTCACACATGCGAGGCAGACATCATTTGTGGGTTTTTGGGAAATAAGGTGAATAAAGGGATGCCATCCAGGCTGCTAGTATCTATTTGTCTTCCATCTATCTCTCCATCTCCCCTGTTAAACCTGAGACTGACTCTGCTGGATAGATGTAGTGCTCACGGCGTCCTCTTTTGGAAACACGCAAACAACACAAGTACACACCATTGAGTTTGCCATCGCACTAATCGGGCACTATGTAGTCTTTGTACCAGTTAAACAATGCTTTTTGTTTATTTAATTATTTAGTTATATAAATTATTGTTATTCTCTCTCTCTCCCTCTCCCACCCTCTCCTGCCCCTGAAGAATAACAAGACCCTTTCAAGAACTAATTTGACTGATCTACTGTCAGTATTAGCAAAGGCTTTTTGTGTAGCTTTTTAAGTGGCCATTAGATATAGAGGGATGGTGGTTGGGCGTCCGTATGAGCTAAATGGATCAATATATATCGCAGCCACAATTTGAAATGAGGCATGAATAGCGGACAGAAAAAGAGAGAGACAAAGAGGTAGAGAGCCTGGAATCCAAAGAGTGATAAGAAAGACAATTGTAGCTAATCGGGCGTTAGTCGTCGGCGATTTTTCTTTCCTCGTGGATTTTGCTGATGAAATGGAATAGTATAGTGCCTCAATAATTTGTATTAATGTGGGGATGAGTTTTTGTGTTAATTTATTTTTAGACAATCCTAAACTTTATGAAACTATGTTTCACAATGAATTGTGTGTTACCTGACATGTTACTACTGTAAAATGCCATTGTTACGTCAGTAATGACAAACTCATTTAGAAGAGCAGTCACTGGACATATGCAGTGGAATCAGGGTGTTAAAAGTTTTTTCCCTTTCAAATAAAAATTCAGTCATGAAGCATTGCTTTATTGTGTACCCCCCTCCACACACAGACACACTCCTCCAATATTGAATTAAACAGTTCTGTAATTTATAATTAGGGAAATTACCTGCTTTGGTGTAAGATGTATTGCAAACCGTGTAAACCGTATTTGCACGGCTGATAGTGTTTAGTGATTATAATCTGCCAGCAGATGGTGCTCCTGTCTACCCGGCCAGCACAGACTTGTATGAAACACATTTTACTTTTTCTTTGGTCGGTTTTACCAAACAGTATCCATTATTCATAACCTATCTATTTTTATTGTGTTATGAAGGACATGTCGAGCAGTTTAACAAACTGCTGTTTGTGGAGGCGTATATGAGAACTCATCTATGTAAACCCTGGCTTCAATAACAGAAAAATGTCACTGCTGAAGCTATGGAGAATTTAAAACAAATGAATGCTAATGGATTTTCAAATCATATTGTTCTCTTTCACTGTAGAAGTGTCTGTTTTGAATTACAGTCTGAAAACCGGATTCTGAAAACTTAAGCAACATACCATCTATAGTAATTTTCTAATTTTCTAGTAAATTTCTATGACTGTTAATAGCATTGATATGTATATATATATATATATATATTTAACCCCCCTACCCCCGGAAATGCAAAATATATATACAGTATATACTGTATATATATATATATATATCTCATATTCTGACTTTGATGCTTTGTTCGCATATGTTTTATGAGTCCTAATGAGTTATTATGTACATGATGGGGACTTTGACTGAAGGAAGGCCTTTCAACTGAGGCATTTCATGCCGACTGGAGGCAAATGCGCATTCTGCTCCGGTGTGTCTATACTACATACTACATATGGAAAACAGAAGGTTTGAAACAACGCAACAGATAGACCCAACACACACAACCACTTCCATATATGAAACGGTATGAAATTGTGTGCTGTGGGTTTTTGCCTGTAGCACACACATTCATGCACACACATTTAGGAATGCAGAGAATGTTTCCGAAGCAGGTTTGAACCAAAGACCTTTGGTTTGGCCCTGAAACACAGGGGGAGCCGACAGGGGGAGGCCACCAGATTGAACGATAATGTTTATGTACCTCAGGGAAACAGTAAGGCTCAGTCAAGTCATGAAGTCGTTTGGCAGGAGTATAGTCTCAGCTCCCATAGCTGCAGCAGAGAGCAGCGGAATTGATCTGCTGGTCCTATTGGGAGGGAAGCTGAGTACATTTGTAATTCAAGCATGACCCGAGCGCCACGCCCAGTGCAGACTAACACACACCGAGTCCTCCCAGTCCTCCAAGGCATCCAGACCACTCCTCTGAATAATTCACTGAGCTCAATTGCTCATCGATCTTTCTCTCCAGCACTCTCTCTTCTTTCTCTCTCTCTCTCTCTCTGATATCTTTCACTTAACCTGAGGAGCAAAGTAACACATTGTCTAATCACAGTTCCCCCCACCCCCAGCCACTGTGTTTTGCAACAGGAAATAACCTACAGTATTGGTTGTAGTTGTTTTTTACACTATTACAGCCACTCTAGCATTAATGAAATCCAACTCATTGCGTCAATATGAGAAAAGGGTTTATGTAACTTCATCAAAAATCTTCAATGTGCTAAATTATGTAAAGCGTTAAGTGTGACTTAATGGCAAATCGCAAATTCTCTTTAATGCCTAAAAGTGTCTTCATTTTGGCCTCATAGACTATCTCAGCCAGACCGCTGGACTCTCTACGACCCAGTCAATCGTCTTTCCTTTCCATGCCAAAAGCAATTATAATAATTTATTTTTAACCTACTTTAACCTTCTTCCTACTGGGAACAATTTCCCCCCAACAGTGCTCCAAGCTATTTCAACATTATGTATGATAACGTTTTCACTTTTGCTTTTGAATTCTTTTTTCTAGCGTTTCATGAATTCTCCCCAGGAAGCATTTATTTAGGCTCATCTTCCCTGAACCTTCTTCAGGTTCTCATATTATCTGATTGAAGTAATTATCCTACCTTGTAACCCTCATAATCCACTTTGGTCCATTTCACAATTTATGCATGAGTGATGCACACTAAGTATATGGTCACATTTTCTATTGATTGCAAGAACCCATTTAATGTGGTTCTCCAAGGGTTTTTGGCTTGGTAAATGAGCTTGTAATACAGACAGCAGGGGGCAGTACAACGCTTGCAGAGTACAGGAACTGTCTGCTCGGTGAAATTCGTGATCTCGCCATTCAGATGAAAGCGGCAGCAAAGAAAGCAACAAATTTGTCTGTGCGTTCATTTCTCCTGTTTTACAGATCAGTAAAGTGTACACTCACGACAATATATAAAAACGAACGGTAAACACATGACTAATGTTGTTCTATAGTCACAACTAATTTGCGTGTGTATGATTGCTAACTCGGTTAGTGAAAATGAAACATTGCGTGGCCATGATAGTAATAGTAGGGAGACGACATGGTTAATGGCGACCACACGTTTTTCTGTTTTGTAAACTCCCCCTCTCTTTATGATATAAAACAGACTTTGATTAAGATTGAAGCTCCCATCTACTTTGCTTGTTCTCAAACTATGCACATACATGAAGGAAATGTTTAGTAGGTTAGATTTTCTATTTTGATAAATTGCATTAGGCTTATATTGGTATAGCCTTTAAAGTCACTACCTTTACTTAAGCCAGTAGCCTAGGCAAGGCAAACTAATTTCAATGTCTAGTCAAAATAGAATATAATGTATTACACATAATGCTAAATCAGTGTCTATATTAACAATATTAATATTAAAGCTATATATTCCTAAAGTATATCCAGTTACCAATGACTGATGTGGTGACTGAGTGAATTTATTTTTGTTAATTTAATAAACGTATATTATTTTTATAAATTGAAAAAGTGAAAGTTATTTGAAGAAATTAATATGCAAATACTTAACAGCAAAACAAAGACTGTAACTGTTATGTAATTGTTTTCTTCCTGACTTGTCAATAAATTCTGGTGAAAGTGACAGCAAAGAAAGCCACGAATTTGTCTGTGTGTTCATTTCTCCTGTTTTACAGGAAACTATTATCTGTATACGTCTCGTGGCCCTGGACCTTTAACAGATATTTGGCCTCTCGGTCCGGGATCGGCAGCTCCTGCTGGGACAAGTAATCCTGATCCAGTGATAAATGACCACACACAGCCGAAGCAAGGAGTTCTAGTAATCGTCTAAAGAGTGGCGTTGACTGGAGTCAAGTGTCCGGCCCAGAAGAGTGCGATACTGCCAACCCAGGGTGTTTACGCCATGTGTCATGTCCGACCCATGAGAGAAAGAGACTGGTCTGGTCTATTAAGAAGAGACTTCATCAGCTCACTGCAAATGAGGCCTATGATTGCTCTAAAAGATCTTCCTCTTCTTCAGAGAAAGGAGTTTAAGATACACAGGGGCCAAATCACTGACATATGTAAACAGATCGATGGCGGTCTTAGAGAAGAACACACTGAAGGTGAGGTCATAAGAGGAGTCCTCCGCGTAATCAAAAGCGAACATTTCAGAAACATGCTCCACACAACCAAGGAGGACTTGATGGTAGTAGAACTTCCACAAATCTCACCTCTGTAGGAGAAGAGAGCAGCAAAGAACTCTTCCAAGAACTTCTGTGTGCTAAATAACATGACCAAGAGGCTCCAAGAGAAAATAACTCCAGACAGACAAACTCAGACGTCAGATATGTTATTGCCACAGTGCGTATACCCTATGGTTGCCCACAGTGTATAGCACAAGCCCAACCAATCTGTAACCACTGTTTCTCCTGTGGGGAAGAAGGTTCATCGCGCTGTTGGTTGCCTGAAGAAACAGAAGCAGTGTGGAAATGATCAGCGGTCAAGAAATAAGCGGCGTTCGGGAAATGAGCACGGGTCAGGCCAACGGGACCACCACTAACCAGACCTAAACATAAGTCCCACCACCAAATGGCCACTGTATCAAAGACAGCTCCTTTAATTAGCCAAAAGTCCCTACTAAAATGTAGCATGAATGGCTACGCTGTCACCGTCTTGCTGGATACTGGAGCCAAATTGACTGCACCTGGAAGAATACATACCTTCCTGGCCAGGACGTTTGACCACTTAGCGATCTCATGGACAAAGACCTTAATGTGACTGCTGTTACAGGAGATTAAGTACCGTACGATGGGTGGGTAGAGCTAGTGGTAAACCTGCAAGGTAATGATGACCCTGACTTGTGCAAGGTGGCAAAAGACATTAGTGTTTCCAACTCACTTGTACTGTTTGAACCCAAATTCAATAGTGTACCACTGGATCCACTGAGCATTGGAGAAAGACTAATGGAGGTCCAACAGACTAACAAACCTTATGTAAGTGTGCCTGTGTCCAACCACTCCAAACACATTGTGACTTAGCCCAGCTCAACTGTCCTTGGTAGCATTGAACTCAAATAATTGAGACAGACCATCCTATGAATGAAACCAAAAGAGAGCTCATGTGAACACAGCTGCCTCTTTACAACCACCCATCTCTAGCACTAGCCAGTCCACTGCTGCACTGTGGCATCAATCTGTAGATATCAGCCATCTTACCAATGAGCAACAAAGTGAAGGAGAACAGATGCTGTCTGAGGAGTCAGGGCCTTTTGCTTGAGATGATGGAGATATTGTCTGTATCCCGAACCTGCAAATGATAATCAGAAGGATAACATCCTAGTCGTACGGGCACAGTATAGAGAAAATGACTCTGCATGACAACAGCGGTATTCCTTACCTCAACGACATACTCTACTACTCCAAGTCCTTTACTGACCATGTTGAGGGATTGCGGCGTGTTCTGAGGGCTCTACAAACCCATGGTGTGAAGCTCGGTCCAACGAAATGTGAGCTGTCGGGAGGTCAAGTATGTGGGTAGGCTGGTCTCTGCTGATGGTGTGGGGGTTTATCCAAAATTCTGTCTCTGAAAGAGAAAATACCTGGTACAGTTGGGGAAGCAAAATACTTGGGTTCTTAAGCTACTATAGGATGTACATCCAGAACTTCCCTAGCATAACTACCTTTTGTGCTTCACATGGACGCCTCTGAGCAAGGACTCAGCGCAATGTTGTACAAGCGGTAGAACGGAAAACTAAGAGTTACCGCCTATAGCTCAAGGACCCTGTCTCCTGCTGAGAAAAACTACAATCTACACTCAGGGAAACTGGATAAATGAATATACAAATAATTAATAGTAAAACCAAGCCTTTCTAATTGCTTTCTAATTGTTTTATTCCTGACTAAATTCTAGTCAAAGCGACTGCAAAGATGCCACAAATATGTCTGCGTTCATTTCTCCTGTTTTAAAGGAAACTATTATCTGCGTATACAGTGTCCCCTGGCACGGGACCTGTAACGCATGCATATCATTTTATGATATTTTATTATTATGAGCAACCACAAGTTGTGAACTGGGTGGGCGATGAGTGTACTCTTATTGTATTTTTAGTAGACATTATATTGCGTTTATGAGATATTATTGTTAATAAAGCAGGCCAGCAGGGCATTTTAGAGGTTAGAGTTGTTAAATTTTTTTTTTAATTTTTTTTTTAAATGCTTTACTTTAAGTCAACTAATAAAGTCGGTGGCTACTGTTCATTCAAGGACCTGTAGCTCTTCAGGATACCTCAAGGATTTATTGAATATAAATATTATACAGTATGTCGATGCTTTATATCTTCAGATGAGGCCTTATCTAGTTTGTGACATGATGCGGGCAGTGCGTAAAACGTCTTCATAATACTTGTCTTGTCTCTTGAAAATCTGAAATTGCACATTTGGTTATATAAGTCTTTGTTTTGTGTGTGGGTGTCCTAAATATATTTTTAAATAACTGCATTAATGAAGTAAATGGAACATTCTGATTATTCTGGTTCAGATGAAGGTGTCATGTATTGTAATAAAATGCACATTCATATTTCTTTTTAATATTTATTCATTCAACTTAGACCAACAGGTCCTGATACAAGCCCCAACCTTTCCACCCAGAAAGCGAAACCAAACATATCACCCAGACGACTGTGAGAGGTTTTCTGCAAAATTTGGCATATGTATATTGCATTATCATAGTTTTACAAACAAATTTACAACAGATACATCATGAATAGAATCCTTCATTGAGATGGCGGAGGGGCCAGCTTGAGTGTTTGTGTGCGCTTTCCCCTGTAGGAGTCCTTACGAGGAGTACTCGTATTCCTCCGTGCTGCGCCGGCCAAAATCCATCCACCCCAAGTAGTCCCGGTCTTTTATCCGGTGGTTGGCGCTACCTCTGCTGTTCACTGACGAGTTCCTGCGTACAGAACCTGGGGAGGAGGGGTGGAGAAGAGTGGAGCGAGCGTGTGGGTGGATGGAAAGTTTTTGTGTGTGAGGTGTGTTTATATTGGGGGATGCAAAATGAAAGTGTGTGTGTTTGTAGTGCATGTGGTGTGTATTTTGTACGTGTATATATTTGTTGTGCGTGTAGGGTGTGTGCATATTGTGTGTGTGTGTGTGTGCGTGTGTGTGTGTAGGGAGGAGGGATAGGTATGCAGAGAGATGTGAGACAGAGAGAGAGCAGGACAGAGAGGAGAGAGAAGAGAGAAGTTAGTTTTTCTTTCTCGTGGAACTCTCCGGAGAGTTCGGAGCGCTTGAGGCTCAAGCTCTCCAGCGATTGAAGAATCTTGGCCGTGGGTTCAGAGACACAGCAGGAAGTTCCATACACTGAATGCTAAGGAAACGTTTAAGGGCAGAGAAAAATAGAAGTGCTCGATTCTGTGAGACATTAAATATGGAGTGTTTTTGGCTTTGAATATATCCATTTGGATTCAGTTAAATAATACTGTGGTTATTTGAGTATTTCGAATAGCGATGATGAGCGTTCATCCATTTATTTGGCTTTAACATAACATTAAAGTGATGGCCTCATGAACAAATACAATGTATTAAAAACCTACAGTTCATTACAAACAGTTCATGGGTTTTGATCTGTTACAAGTTACTATAGAAGTCTTTGTTGAATTGTCATTTTACTAACATTCAATAGCATTGGAGTTCGAAATGCTGTCAAGGTTTGTGCTGGCACATGTGATACTTAGAAGTAGCAGTTAGTCTCTCTCTCACACACACACACGCACACACACACACTTGAGCTCTCTCACGAGCTCTCCCGCTCGCTGTCAAAGTGATGATAGGGCTGTTCCTCGCAACAGATGGACTTTGCAGTGACAACGTGCAATCTTCTCACCGCTTAATTAGTCTCACTGTATGTGCGTGCACGTGCACATATGTGCGCGCGTGTGTTTATGTGGGATCTTTGACTGGGAACGGTCAGTGAAGCCCGTCTTTTCCAGCTTCCTGCAGCTTGATCTCCCGCGCGTGGAAGGAGACCAGGTTTGTTCTGCACCACTGTGTCCCAATGCATCGAGGTGGCCAACAGTTTGCCAATCAAGTGAGCTGTCACCGAGAAGCGCATGACACTCCCACGCCCGCCCACAAAACACACACACAGACACACGCGCGCACACGCACACACACACATGTATAAACACAGTGATTCGAATACCCGGTGTGCTGAATAGCTTGGCCACAGGAGGCTTGTTAATATCACCTCCTACATTAAAAGAAATGCGACAAAATGGCAAGTGATCAGATGCGCACACACACACACACACATGCATACCCAGATAGACAGAAGATCCTTGCACATACACACTGCACATACACATATTCGTTTGAATGTTCCTAGTCCCCTGTACATGTCTCATAATTTTGCGTATAGGCCTACTCTACAGTGATATACCCAATCTACAAGAGGTATTTGTTTTGGCTATTTTCATTCATAATTTATACTGTATGTAAAACGAAACTACAAAACAACTAATACTGTATCGTTGAGATTAATGGTCTCCAACGTACTTTATTTAATGTTTATTTATTAATAAAATATACAGTATTTCCTCTAGAACATGCCTACACCCACACATCGATTTTTGAACATTGTTATTCTCCCACTGAAATGATATCACTTTAAGTAGTGGAAGAGTTTGATTAGCTTCATATTTCACATGTGTTCTTTTCAAGGTTTGTATTTGTGTGTGTTTGTGTAAGTATATACAGTAAGTGTAAGTGTAAGGTATAAAATATTCACTGTATGATTTTCAATGTGTTTAAGTACTTTTGTGTCTGTGTGTGAGAAAGGCATGTAGTTTGGATGTGCGACCGAGTGGTGTGTGTGTGTGTGTGTGTGTGTGGGAGTCCTTGAGTGTGAAAGCTCGGACATGGAAACTCGCCCGTCGAGCCGGAGAGAGATGGCAGCACTGACAAGCCAACATCAGGAACTGTCAGAACGAGGCTGTCTTCTCTCTCTGAAGCAGGGATACTCAAGTGATGAAAAAAGGGAGAGGGAACTAAAAGAGCGCAGCTAGGGAAAGGACTGAGATTGGTCCGGAAGACAGCTCCCTCTAGAACGCTCTCTGTCAAACCACAAAGGCTTTTTAGAGCCACTAATTAAATTTTACAAAGGCTCAGTCTGTTTCCAGTAATTAGCAACCCAGAGAGGAAGAGGCTAACAGCAAAAAGCACTCTGCATGTGAACATCCATGGCAAGTGGTATTACCAAGAATTTAACTCACACACATGTACACACACACACACACAGAAAGCACGTCGACAACCTGACACGCAGAACGCGGAGGCTCACACGCACCTTTCCTGGAGGAGATGAGTCTGGCCAGCAGTTCGCTGAGGTTTGCCTTGGAGTCCTCCTCGTCTTCAGCCAGGGGAAGGGCTTTGAGCTGGGGAGAAGAGCGCCGCTGTCGAACCATGGGCTCCGACAAGACCTGGGAGCCGGCTCGAGCCAGAGCTATTGAGTAACATTAGAGAACACCAGGTGAAACGACAGGAACATTCGTTTTGTGTCTGGGAATCTTTTTTTATTATTATAATATTTATATACACTTTTTTTTTTTTTTTTGCACATAACTCATAACATACCTTCAGAAGCAACGGGGCTGACAACACGACTTTCCTCCAGGGCTGCAGAGGAGTACGGGAGCCCCAAACAGCTAGTACACAATACGACTAGCAGTACACACACACACAGTCCCGCAGTCATCTGTGGTGCCAGGAGAAGGCACCCGGGGGGAAAACAGGGAAGGAGGAATTCAAGAGGGAAGGAAAGGAGCGAAGGAAGGCAAGTGTATTTAGTATGCAACTGTCTGGATTTCCAACAGATGCTGTGCTTTTAAAGTAAACACAAACCACAGAGGAACGCAAACTGCAGCTGTCATGCTGATTTTTCATTGTTAATAATTGCTTCCCAAACCCTGAAAAGGCCTTATTAATATTTTATTTTCTGGTCAGACGCTCCATAGCACAGTTTGATAAATGAAGATGTTTCGGCCGTAACAACCCTATATTTAGCTGCTTGACGTCATCTAGATGTCTTCACCAAAAGAGTTTAAATTAATTAAATTAATAAATCTTTAATAAAGCAAAACTTTTCACAGATATTGCTCATTTTTTTCATGCCTATAAGCTGAGCACAGCCAAACATATTTCACAAAACATATTTCTGCCTTATAATAAAAATCCTTAAAATTATAAATCAATAATATTAGCACATACAATAAATAATTACAATAAAATAAAAAAGTTAACTAAATTAAAGAATCACTTTAGTCATTTCCAGAAATAAAAAAAAATCTAGGAAACAAATAAATCAAATAAATCTTCTCCAGCTCTAATGGAGAATCCTATTCTGAAATCTTTTACTGAAATAAAATAGCAAGAAGAGGACTTACCTTGAGAATGGACAGATTGTGTGTGTGAGAGGAGTGTGTGACAGCCGGAGAACACTTCTCTGTTGAGTGGGAAGGACTCCCCTTTTATACTCCCTGCTCAGCGCCCTGTGTGTGCGTGAGTTAGTGTGTGCGTGTGCACTGCGAGCGAATGAATCCTATTTATTTGTCTGTCGTCTACCATCCCTAGTATCTGTGACAGCTCCAATAAAATGCAACCACAACTCGTGCTGAAGCTACTGGCTATTTGCTTTTAATATAATCTGTCCCAGCCGTTAAGGCAGATCCCACAGGAGTTGAAATGGGTTTTAATACAGTTTTTGTTGTTTTCTAGTCTAGAGTGATCAACGACAGCACTACGACAGCAACACAGAAGGACTCCAGACTATTGGTTGACTGCTATCGGTTTTTCAATGGCCTATGCCAATGCCGATATTTGGAGAGCAGGGCGGCCGATGGCCGATATATAATGTTGATATCATCTTGTTGTTGTTTTTTTTGCATCTGCTAAAATACAACAATTTAATAATAATAACAAATGAGACACAAAATTGCTGAACCTAAATGAACATTTATTTAAGAGTCTGCATTGTCTGCAGTGCACTTATTTTAAATAAAAAAAGTGCTACTAAATAAATGTCCACAGGTAACTTGTTCAAATGTTTAAATCATTGTAATACCAATAATTATAACAGTGTTCCTTTCCTTATCAGTCCAGTAGGTATGCAGATATTTTGTATTTACAAACCAATACCTTTTCATTGATTCTAGATTGTTGAATGGATGCTGCCAAAAAAACAATGAGCTAGATTAATCTGATGTAGTTACACCGATAGAAAGTTGGGCTCAGAGATTGGGGACATAACATGAAAAGAAAAAACAGAGAGGGAGAGAGACAGAGAGAAAAAAGGAGAGTGGGTGCTTTTGAAAAAAATGTGTGAGATGTGTGTCTGTGAGACAGAGAGAGAAAAATCTCAATGTCTGCTCTTTTCGCATTTTTTAATGTGAGCACAGATGCCCCTTAATGCTAATAAGCAGGGATTCTGTTTTGACAAAAACTAGTGTTTCTGAAGTAGTGGTCAGCCGATAAATCATCCGGGAGAGGTGGGATATCTGACAACTTGTATTCAATGGCTGGATAATGTAATGTACAACCATGATTCAAATTACTCCACATTCCCGAAAGCCTTTTATTCACAGTTGCAAAGGTTTATATAGGGTCTGAAAACTATGGCCCAGGAGTTGGATTTACTGTCCGTAAAACTTCAAATAAAAGCCCAGGCCTTTATTTGCTTCAGTCACTGAACTGACCCTGCCTACATTTGGGATAGACTTTATGACCACTTCAAAGGTAGGGAGTCACCACACAAATAAACAGGTGTTTATTTGTCAAAACGTGTAGCCACATCAGGCCAATAAAAGGGACAGGCGTCTATTTGGGACTAGGCTTTTATTAGAAGTGTTACGGTAATCACAAATAGGTGACCTATTATGTAAATTATTGTGTATTATCTTAGTTTATGAGCAATCCAGTTTGTCATGTGACAAGCCCCCTAGTTGTCTGTCTATAGGTTCGCAAAGACTCTTCTCTGAGTTATGTCCAAAGCCCACTCGAGAAGTGAAAATCTACAAAATATGAAGTAGCCTACCCAATAAGCCTCACTAAACAAGAAAAATCCACTGCTGGCTCGAACCTCAAGCAAGAGAGTGTGTGTGTGTTTCACACCAGCTGAAGATGCTGGAGTTTTCACCAGACATGAGGAGACGTGGGTGTTAGAGGTGAGGCCAAGGCCGTTCCAATTAGAATTAATTAACCATGTGGTGTAGGAGTGTGTGTTTGTGTGTGTGTGTGCGTGCGTGCATGTGTGCGTATGTGTGCTTGTGTGCATGTATGTGTGAAGTCAAATCATTATTTTTCTGAATTATTTTAACATGTTGCATGCCTGTGTGTGTTTGTGTGTTCACGCATGAGTGTGTGTGTGTGTGTGTGTGTGTACAGGCTCAGGGCAACCTGTCGGACAGTTATTTTCCCACCTCACAGTGTAGGCGAGCAACAAGCTGCAGCTTGGACCCATGTGGTGCGAGAGGTTGAGCCTAAACACTCCACCGAGCTACTAGCCGATCTAACACATTAGCACACGCATCTAATCATGCTTGTCAAGCGGTCGCCCTGTGTTTGGCAATACAAAATGGGAGAGAGAGAGAATAGGAGAGAGAGAGAGAGGCCCATGGTCTTAGCAGCAACATCGATGTACACTTAGTAAACACGTTAAATAATGTATAGATCGATAAATTAAGGCATCACTCTCTGACACTGTCCCACCTTCATTCACACACACACACACACACACACACACACACACACACACACACACACACACACACACACACACACACACAC
>JAOEHI010045759.1:0-20912 GCA_025447815.1 Percopsis transmontana | reverse complement strand
GTGTGTGTGTGTGTGTGTGTGTGTGTGTGTGTGTGTGTGTGTGTGTGTGTGTGTGTGTGTGTGTGTGTGTGTCCGTACCCTCCTTAGTAACCTAAGCCATACCCAGGCCAACATTGTCTGGTTGGAACACCACGTTCTGTCTCTGTTACGCTATGAACACACACCAACCAATGACGCGCCAGCAGGTTCAAGTATCTATGAAGGAATCAAAGCCTCAGTTGGTGGACTGGTCCTTTAAATCCCAGCAGAGTCCCTGGCACTCCATAACACCCGGGTGTCAAACAGGACACTGTGAGTCGGGCCCACACCATATGGCCAGCCTCAGATATCTCTCACAAGAATGAAAACGCCAAGGAAAAAAATAGACCATGCGCTGCTCACCTGAATACAGTTTAGACATAGAATACGATGTCCGAGCTTTTCTTTCCCACAGCCTCCAATGCACTCTAAAGCATTTTATTCGCATTATGAGGGCCAGTTAAGCAAAGATGTGTCAATATGTTACATGTAGTGTGATTGAGAATTACATTTTCATTTACTATACATATGGCCTGTAAAAGATTTAATCCATAGGGCTTTGCACCCCCCCCCCCCCCCAATACATTAGGTAATGATTTAATAATGTCTCATAATGACGTATTAGTAACACTGAACAGTGAAGAGGCAATTCTCGTTAAACATATTTCTACTTCCAATCACATCTCAGCTTCAAGACCTGAGTCCAGCCAGGCCAGTAAACACAACTTATGAGCAACACTTTGATGTCAACAGATTCCTCCCTGACACATTTCTTCTCCAAATCACACCTTGGCTTAGGCAAAGTGTGCCCTGCCAGACCAGTAAACACTATGAGGCATCTGGTGTCTACCGGGATGGAACTACAGGTAGTACGGGGGGTTAGTTAGTGGTTAGTGCTGTTAAGGACCTAGATTCGAACCTAACTGGATAAAGTGTGGGGTTAATACTCATGCCATTGCCCTAGCCTAGGACAGGGCATTCGTCAAAGAAGACCACTTGATACTTTCACTTTCTTGATAGTAATGTTAATAGTAATGTTGACAGTAAGGAGTGAGTATTCTTACGTTCGCCTGACTCTGGCGTGACCCTCCCATATCCGCCCGCCCGCAAACCTTTGTTTGTGTGTGTTACACTGTTATTGTTGTTACTCTAATCAGACGGGCCAGGCCGCGGTTCATAACCCAGAATGTCGTCGCATGTAAATACTATGTGTAAAAGTTTAAGAATTATTTATTCTACAATGGTTTTATTTACTACACACCTTAATACAATAATGAATCTCTTGTTCCCACCTCCACATTGTGTTTTTTTTTGTTGTTGTTTTTTTACGCTTTAAATACATTTTTATTTTTTATTTTTATATATTCTAAAAACGGAACATGCTGTGGAAAGAGGTGATGTGTCATTCAGGAAAGGGCAGTTGCAGAGTTAGGATTAGATTGTGTCCGTGGATGTATAATAAGATGATCACCACTGCTAGCTAGCAAACCTCAAATTAGCAAGGCTTTTTTTTCTTCCAGTTAGCCAGATAGTCTTAACGCTCGTCCTTTCACATTCATCACTCTGACACTCTGCTTGCAGCAGACGATACACCGTCCGTGTCACCCCGTGAAAATTCTCGGTAGGGCCACGTTCACAGGCCTCGCTGGTGTCACAGCAGAAATAAGTCATCATGGGGGAGAAAAAAAAGTATTTGATGGAAAAATGGTGATGCGCTTGTTTATCGCAGAGCCGTGCAGGGCCACACACACACACACAGGCAGGTAGTGTGACGGGTACCAACACGGGGCTCTCATGTGACCCGACGTCTTGTATGCGCACTGTGCTCATCGCTGCCTCTTCTGTTGGGATGCGCAGAACACTGCTATTAGCATAACGGCTGTGTGGGCTGTTTTAGTGGCAGTCTTGCTGGCTGTTCAAAATGAACATTGGGAGTAGTTTAGTGTTTGTTTTCATCGGTCTCTAAAACGGAGCCCAACTTGTGTAATGGGATTTCGCGGCTGACTATGTATCCAGAGGTTTTCAGTTATTCTTATTCTAAAACGAATATAATGGCAAAAACAGTCATCATAATAAAAATCCTCATTACTGAATAAAAAAAAATCATCACCTTTCTTATACATACTTAATGCATCTTTAGATCAGAACGTTTTGCATGTTGGCTTCCTGTTTTTGCAAAGGGAGATTTTAGTGTTAGTGTGCAGACAAATGAATGTAGTCTTTTACTTAAATGTCTTGGCATTGTCCCATACGGTAAAGGTTTGCACTTCAACCACCCTCTGTTCGTAGAAACAAGCCTTGTAGGCCCTTAAGGAGGATTAGTTGTGTTATAGGCTAGTGATTCAACAGTCTCACACAAAAATATATACCCATTGCTTGCCTGCAGTGGCCTGTGCCTTCTATGGCTTACTATAAACACGCCTTCTATACCTATGGTTAAATCATATCTTTATGACTCAATAATATATCACTCACAACCTTTTAAACCAGTTTTAAACCAGTGTTACAAAAATGTTTGTGGTTTGAAAGTCAGCGAGTGAATGCCCTCCCGCACCTCTCTACTCCTCCTCCTTTAGTGCTCCTAGAGGCTCACACTATCTTACCCCCCCCCCCATTGAGATGTCTTTCTTTTAAATGAGTGTATTAAATCCTTCTCTTCTGTCTGTTTTATTTCTCTCTCTCTGTCTTAGCAGAACAGAAGTCCTCAAGGTCTTGTGGGACTAAGGAATCTGGGAAACACTGTACGTATTAATTATCTTTGGTTAGCTACAGCGCTCGGTGTCTCATGTGCTCCCCATCTTCAGAACTCTTAACTGTTGCTTTCTTGGCAGTGTTTCATGAACTCCATCCTCCAGTGTCTGAGTAACACGCCCGACCTGAGGGACTACTGCCTCAGAAACACACACCGCACAGATCTCAACAGCACCTGCAGGGCCAACGCTGCTCTTATGGAGGGTAAGGCATCGAGGCGCAAAACGCAAAGTCAGCCTCTGAGGCACAAACGCATGCTCAGGTGCTTATATTGTAGCCGTGGTTACCACCACGTCTGGCTGCGATGCCGTGTGAATTGTTGGCAATCTGAAAACACTTTATGGCCCGTAAAGTTGCATAAACGCCGGCCCACCCTGACAGCTCATATAGCCACAGTACTTTGTACTTGTGCTACGCTATACTACTATACTTTACAGTGCTTCACTAAAGGAAGAGGTGTTGAAGCCCTGCCTAATGTCTAACTCCGCAAAATCGTAACTTTCTTATTCCTGCATAGACCTGCCAACTATGCCCAAAAAATGCATAAAATATGCCGACTATGCATAAAATATCATGGAAAAATTGGCGGCCACTATTTTCACAATATGCAACGGCATACTGTATATTTTTGATGGCCCTGCCATTACACTCGTATCAGCAAATCCAAGGGGTTTCATGTTATGCTGTTGGTTTCACTGGGGCTTGGGAAAACCAATTCCAAGCCAATTCCAGGCAACATTGTTAGGCAAAAAACAGTACCAAGACCAAAGCAATCTAATTTGTGTTATCGTCATCTCCTGTCTCCATTTTCTGTCCCTGTCAGAGTTTGCTAAGCTCACTCAGAGCCTATGGACATCTGTGAACAACGAGGCCATCAGTCCCTCAGACTTCAAGACCCAGATTCAGAGATATGCTCCTAAATTTGTGGGCTACAAGTAAGTCTGTCTGTCTGTCTACAGTATCTATCTGTCTATCTATCTATCAAATGAACATGTGAAACTGACAGTCTCTTCGCTCGCCCCTCTCTCCCTTCAGCCAGCAAGATGCCCAGGAGTTTCTGCGCTTCCTATTGGACGGCCTCCACAACGAGGTGAACAGAGTGACGGTGCGTCCCAAGGTGTTCACAGAGGACTTTGACCACCTGTCGTAAGTCACCCGCCCTCTGACCCTAAATACGTCACTCATAAACCAGCTGCAACCGTTAGGCCTTCCCCAGTATAAAGATATGCTAGGCTACCCACCAAATGATTATTACCCTCCAAGAGCTCAGGCTATGCTGTCATAAATCTATGAGATGCATTGCAATGTTTCTTAGTTACTGTAGTTGTATGGGTTGAGTTTCATAATGTGAGAAGTCAGCCTTATGAACATGGCACCTTCCCTCGACAAAGTTTCATTGAATTTGGCTCTTCAGTACCTCAAGAACACTCAACTGCATGGCAAACCGGCAGATCTCAAATGATCTCAAAGCGCCTAGTAGAATTTCTTCACAAATGCAGTCATCCATTAAGATATTAACATAACAAATATTTATAGATAAAAAAACAGTCACCATAATCTTGAAATCATTTCATGTAATGGCAGCCTCGAAACAATATGTCGTCCGTCTGACTTGAGATCTCTGATTACAGGGACGATGAGAAGGGCCAACGAATGTGGAACAAGTACTTGGAGAGAGAAGACAGCAAAGTAGTCGGTAAGCAGTGTTGGCTAACTAAATAAAAGTCGACCTAAAAGTGCTATGGCGGAAAAAAGCTAGATAACATCAAATATAAGTAATTTGACAGGTGTGACAATATTTTAAAGGCACACATTTTTGATTTTCTAAAATTATATATAGTAATATATAATTGTAATGTTATAATTCAAAATCTTTACATTCTAAATATATATCAAAATCTTAAAGTGTTCCGAAGGCTTTTATTTTGTTGAGCATCATGTTCATACTGTACCTCTATAATACTTTGAGTGTTCCGAAGGCTTTTATTTTGTTGAGCATCATGTTCATACTGTACCTCCTATAATACTTTGAGTGTTCCGAAGGCTTTTATTTTGTTAGGCATCCTGCCTGTTTTTACCTCCTATAAGAGTTCCTGTACTGTGTCTGACTCCCCTCTGTAGATCTGTTTGTTGGCCAGTTGAAGAGCTCTCTGACATGCACAGAGTGTGGGTTCTCCTCCACCGTGTTTGACCCGTTCTGGGACCTGTCTCTACCCATCGCACAGCAGGTCAGTACACACATACACCAACACACACACACACACTCGAGCACACTAAAACGCACTCGCGCACTTACAACAAGTGCATTTGAACCTTTGACTTTTATGCAAGGTAGTGACATCTTTGGCTGAAACTAAATCTGATTGGTTAGTTTAACAACAATTAAATGTAGTTACCGAAGTGATTTGAGCATAGCTGTTGGATGAAAGCAAATATAAGCTGTGGTTTTGACCCCAGTATGCAGAAATGTGCGGGGAACAACGGAACTCCCGCTGTTTTATATTTATTGCACGCACACACACACACACACACACACAGGCACGCACGCGCGCACACACACACACGCCAAAAGCTTAGACGGCGCGGTTTACAGACTGCTGATTGGATATGTCCTTTGTGTCCCCAGAAGAACTCGGGGGACGTGACTCTGACAGACTGCATGAGGCTCTTCACCAAAGATGATGTCTTAGATGGAGATGAAAAACCTGTAAGGTCCCTTTCTCTCAAATATCAACCAGTGAAAATGTAAAAATCATAGCAATCACAGCGATGAAACGTGTTTTAAAACCTTTCTGCAGTGTGCACATTGCTGGTTGATTAATGAGCAATCTCTCGCTCTCTTTATCAGATGTGCAATCGGTGTAAAGGCAGAAGAAAATGCACTAAGAAGTTTTCAATCCAGAAGTTTCCTCAGATCCTTGTGCTCCGTATCCTTTAATTCCTTGTGGTATTTTTGTCTGGTACAACACATATTAGCCAACTTAACCAGTAAAATCTAATTTTTCCATAAAATCATGTAATTCATTATTTTCTGTACAAATGTCTAGAATAAAATAGGTGATTTATTTTTTCTCCAATTCTAGTCAAATGAGCTGTACAAGATACATACATTTGTTTCAAGAAACAAGCCAACATAATTTGAAACAATTTTATTATTCCCCATTATCAAAAAGAGAAATTTCATTGGATGGCCTTAATAAGGATTAATTACTAGAAATATTCGTCATTATTTCATACTGCTAGCTTATTTGATACCAAAGCACAAAAATAACTGCTTGTCTCAACACCCAGTTCAGCTGAAGATGCATTAACCTTCCAGATGGTAACAGATAGAATATCATAAATCTTGCTCGGGCATTATGACGCAACATCGAATTGCTACAGTAAAACAGCTGCAGCCGATCAATCATAAATCAACCCCCTTCCTTGACTCCGATTCCTCCCAGACTTGAAGCGTTTTTCAGAACCTCACGTCCGAACCAGCAAACTGTCCACCTTTGTCAGCTTTCCTCTCAAAGAATTGGACTTAACAGAATTTGCTTCAGAGACCAGCGGTAAGTAAGAGATCAGGGGAGCTCCTTTGAGTAATGTAGATGTAATGTATTACTCATTTCCCTTGTGATTGCCCGAATTGTGACTGACTGTTGATTGTCTATCATTGTAGCACATGCCACATATAACCTGTATGCAGTGTCCAACCACTCGGGGAACACGTTAGGAGGCCATTACACGGCCTACTGTAGGAACCCTGCACTGGCAGAGTGGTACAGCTACAATGACTCCAGGTGATTTGAAAGCATTCACTTTTTACACTGTCTGAGTGTCATTTTTGTCAAATTGGCCTGTTTATCTCTCTTTAGTTAGATTGAGGTGTGTTGATTGTTGTACTGATGCTGAAGTTATTTGTGACCCCTTATTTAGGTCCGTTGCGTGAAAGTATTCCAAATGACCAGTCACATTCATTTGAGTCCGAACATTTTATTTAAAAAAAGATGTTTCCAATGTAGTTTCAGTTGAAACATTACAAAAACTATTTTGTAATGTGTTAAAAGAACACTTTTTCCCCCCTACTGTATTTAAAGGATTTGTTATGGCTTGTAACTCTGTGACGCAAAAGATAAAGACAAGTTAATTTGTTTCTTCAGTGCTATGGTAATGCATCTGGCTGCACCATTGTTATTCCCGCCACCCAATTAAGCCAATACCTGCTTTTACTTGTTTAAGAAATTGTATGTATTCCTTTTTGTATAAAATATTTATGTACTAAAATTCAGCGCTCTAACAATATAATGCGTGTTCTCTGCAGGGTGAGCCCGATGTCTTCCAGCCAGGTTCGCAGCAGTGACGCCTACGTACTCTTCTATGAACTGGCTCCTTATACACACATGAAGTATCAGACACACAGACTTTAGGAACTGAACCCTACAGAGACAGAATTGTATTAAATGTATTAAACTGGCCTCTACTGAAAAGCCTCGGAGGACCCGTGGACCAACGCTTAGAAGTGTTTCCAAGAAACATTCTCATTCTCTTTGCTCTCAACCTGTTTTGAGGGAAGACAGATGGAAAAATCGCTCTCTGTAAAGTGTTAGTATATTTATTTTATCTGGTGGGTTCATGTGGACGGACGTGGGTGCAAGCTGTGAATACTTTTCTATGGACTTTTACTCTCAAGGTCAGTGTGGTGAGACACTGCAGAGAACTGTTATCGCAGGTTGGTTTTAAGTCGTGTTATTGAATCGAATGCCTGTAAACTTGTGCCTGAAACATTTGACGCTCTCCAGTGGCAACAATGGGCCTGTGCCACTTGAAAAGCATTAGGTTGGCACAAACGTAGATTGCCACTTATCTAAGAACAAAGGAAAGTCATCCTGAAATAACGAGTCAGAGACAGAATTATTTATGTCTAAATACATTTTATTTTTTTATTTATTAGGCAACATAATGAATGTAATGATACTGTGTTACAAGGTCATGTCGAATTTCAAATGATGCTTAATGACCGAAGTACTTCAAGTAATAATGGATGCCAACTTTTCATTTACAGTAAGTAAGTTCAGTGTCTAGAAAGGCATAAACTGTTATGTCAGCCTATAACTTCAGAGTTTTGTACATGTTGTAATCGGTTATATAATATTAATTATTATAACATAATAGAAAATAAATTATTTATCCTGTCCTTTTGGTAGTGCAATGTCAAGACAATTTACGACGATTGTAGAACAAATGTTTCTAAATGCAATATGGGTAGTGCAATATATACACCGAAACAGAAAATACAACACCATGTATTTCTCTGCTAGAGTTTGTTTTCTCCTGTCCATTTGTCTGTTTCTGGCAGAAAGCAATATTAATTGTATTAGGATCTTCAATAGCTGATATAGCACATCTTTTTTGTGAAATACACACAAAACAGTGATTCTATACATTACATTGCGATTGAATTACATTACAAAGAAATCACATTAGATTCAAGTAGCTCTACTACAAAATGTATGACATTTTCTTATCCTGCAAAAAAGATACTTATACTACATATTCATTCTTTGGACAATGGCAAAGTATATTTTAACAAGAAGGTGGTAAACACATGTATATAATAGTAATGTACAGTTACAGTTACATTCTATTTGGATGTAACATAAACATAACATGAACTGTTAAGTATACAGTAGGGCCTACAGTATATTTTGGGTAAATTATAATCAAATATATTTAAACATGTTGGACCGACTAGGCCTAATGGTAAAACAGAATAATTAATCCACGTCAGATATCAAACATCTCGTTTCAGACTGAGGTGATAACAGGCAAATGAGTGTTGAAGGTATGATACGCTTTTATCCCTCGCAAAGACCGTTATTTGTTACAAACCGTAACGGTTTTGGTTTGTTTATACTGCCATCTCGCGGCGTACATGCAGCAGTGCCAGTGCTCTACGAGTGAATAATGGCTTAGGTTTCTCTAAGTAGCAAAAACAAATAGCTCATTCTGTACATTCCAGGTAGCCTACCTATCTTACGCGAGTGGTTGGTTTAAAACACATTTAACAAAAATAAAGTTCCTTTTGGGTTTAAAACGTTGCTTAGATCAACTTTATGTCACAAAACTGACGTAGGCTACATAAAAAAAGGTCAGTGGTTTGGACGTCTGATAGTAAATTCAACAAAGGTTTACGTTGTTTCCAACTGTATCCACTGGAGGGCGTTGTGCGCACTAATACTGTCTCATGTCTTTACTGTTTTAGTGCGTGTCTTCACCGAGTGTATACCGTAGGTAATCTGCATAATTCAATGTCGTTAGCGTGAATCGTTAGCGTGAAAACACAATAGAACACTTGCTCTTTCTCCATGGGGCTTCATGGGGTAGCCTACCCAACCTTCTGCCCCTAGCTAACACATGATCTCTTTTTCTCGCTCTCTCTAATAATAAGCATGTAGGCCTATGCTTGCGCATGTAGCTATCTGGAGGGTCACAAAACAATATACAAAATAAATTGCTTATAAAGGCGTGCTCATACGGTAGGCCTATCCTATACCCGAGTAAATGGCGTAGGGTCTACAGGCCTGTCTACAACAAGGCATGATGTGCGTGCTACAACACACATGGTGCGTGGGTCACACGTTTGAATCGTACAGATTAGGTTTCCGGATGAAGACAGAGGATCTGTTTGTGAGGAGGAAAAGGATCGAGTTATCAGCTTGCGGCCTACTGGCGTTTACAGCGGTAACACAAGCCGAGCTGGGTTCTAGAGGATTCCGACACATTTGGACATCACCGTCGTCCTCTCTTCGCGTCACGTCCTGGCCCGGCAGATTGGATTCAGCAGAAGGCCGTAAAAAGCTAGTAAAAAGTAGGCACACCTAAAACAGTAAAAGGTGCCTACCACTCCATGCCATAATGCAGTTCAATGGCAACCTTTTAAGCCTAAAAAAATCTTGTTTTTATGAAAATGGGAAACTCTATAGCCTACCGTAGGCCTATGTTAGCTACACCGTAACATTTTTGAAGGCTTAAACAGTATTTAAGCCCAGTGAGAAGGGTTAGCAGAGTGAGTTTCTCAACATGAAAGCTATCTAAAACTATAACAAATTATGGAATTTTAATATGGTCTGGGTTGAAAAAAGTTTTCACTGCTTGAGCACAGATTAACGTAATTCTTTTGCAAATGTCACAGCTAGACAAGAGATGATAAACTGGCATTTATTTATGCTATAGGCTATTAAAAGTGAAAAAATTAGATTGTTGCTTTACATATAAAAAGTAATGAAATCTCTCTCTCTCTCTCTCTCTCTCTCTTATATCTGGTTCTAAAACACATAAGTAGGTTCTTGACTTCTTGTCACCATTTGCAACAAGGGGTAATAGAGGATATTTAGAAGGTCAGGGATGTGGTGAGACCGTTGGAAGATTGAATTAAATGGCTTTCTGTGGATGCTATGCTCATGTGGTTCACGCATGACCCTGCTTGCACACAATAAGCTCCATAAACAGAGCACAATGTTTGGTCATAATTACTAGATTACCTAAATAGGCTACATGGCATCGACATCAAGAGACTTTTGAAACTTTTTAGTAGTAGCCTAGAGTAGCCTATATTTCCATAAGCAGGTTTCTATTATCGTTAATGGTAATTTAATTATTTATTGTTTCATTTATATCTAGTTAGCACTTAGTGTATCACACACATAGACTCTATAAATAAAGATCACACATAGTAATTAAGGGGTCCTGTAAATGTAACAAAGTGAAAAAAGTAGGCTAACTAAAGTGCCTGAATTAAATACATGTATATTAATTGGGTAATAATTTGAGTTATTAAAATTACTAGCTGTGATTAAAACACATACATTTATTACAGATTTTCTCATATTATTTAAAAAAATAATAATCAAAATAAATTAGTATTGTTTAAAATTCTGTGTAAATTATAGCAAAACGTTAAGGAATGGACCAGTCAAAAATTCAAGGCGGTTTAATTATTAGTTCTTACAAGGTAAGATTTTAGCTACTAAAGAACAAAATAAGAAAATTAAGTAAATGTTATTAATTGTTGCATTGCAGAACCACCATATGGCACATGCAAGTTAGTGCAAATTTAAGAAGACAAAAGACACATGGAAAGTGGTTAGTACAACACATTTTAATAAATAAAACAAAAACAAAAACAAAAGATTTGCAGTAAAATCAAAATGTCGAATTAGCCTATATAATGTACAATATGTTAGGCAAAAAGAATGATAAGACAACGCCGTCTGTCAGATATCTTACAAGGTACAGTATACTTGACTTTTCCCATCATACACCTGTTTTTAGTCTGTCAATGTTGGTAATGTTGTTGTAATAATAATAATCTCTAAGCTCAGCCACTTACGGATGAAACATTTTGCAGCATGCCGGCCTCTTGTTTTCACTGAAGCAGTACGTAGACTTTGTGTTTGCTCTCAAAACATGCACGTTCGCAGATGTGTCTCACAAATCCTGTTTTCCCTCCCACCGAATTTCAACCCTTGCATAGAAACACTGACACACGCTCACACACACACTCACACAAGCATGCAGGCATCCTCTCCACTGAGCTCCGGCTTTGCTCAACACACAACCCCCAAATATACACACAGTGTAGGCTACATCTCTAACCACACACTTTCTCACACATTCTCACCACACCCCGGGCTAAGGAAAGCATTACTGCAGTAGTACTGTAGAAAAAGGATCGTATTTTGGGCAAGGCATTTCCATATACAGTGTATATGGGGCAGGATAGTCTAGTGGTCTATGTGTTGGACTTGAGCAAGAGGCCTAACCCCTACCTGCTCCATGTAATAGCACCATGTAATTGTAAGTCGCTTTGGATAAAAGAGTCTGCTAAATGACCTCATTGTAATTGTAATTGTATACGTTAGTATAGGCCAGGGTGGGAAGACAGAATGAGTGACGACAACCACAGATTGTATGAATAAGTGGACAAACCCTCCGTGACGTCACCCATAGATTTTCTGAAGAAAAGGTTTGAAGTGTGCTGGCTCTGGCCGTTGCCATCTTGGCAGTACCTGACTCCCACCTAACTCCCTATAATTTAAACTGATAAGTTACATAAAAATTCGGAGTTGTCAAGAACGGGGAAACTAGATATAGAGATTAAAACTGTTTTTTTGTACCAGGCTGTAAACGTGTTTATTTCTGCCATAAAGTTGGACATGGGATGGTCAGATTGCTGTGCTACAGGAGGAGCTAGATGATTGTGCTGAAGTGTTGAAATCAACTAATAATGAGAAACAGAATTTGTGATCCGGAGAAAAATATGTGAAAATAAATCTCTAAGAGACATATTTTCACTCTTTTGTTATTACTGTATTTTTTTAACCATATATACTACACAATTTCATATTCTTCAGTGTAAATATGGTGGGTTAAAGCTTTTGAATGTTTTTGTGCGGGTAAATTATGGGGATCTATAAGTACCTTTGTTTTTATCCTGCAAAAATAATTGCATTGCATGAGTTGTCAAGAACGGGCAAACTAGCTATAGAGTCTAAACCCGTTTTTTGTACCAGGCTGTAAACAGGTTTATTTCTGGCGTAAAGTTGGACATTTGAACATGGGAGTCTATGGGGATTGACTCGCTTTTGGAGCCAGTCTCAAGTGGCCATTAGGGGAACTGCAGATTTTGGCACTTCCGCATTGGATTCATTTCTCGGCACCGGAGGCGGCCGCTTGGCGACAACCAAGCCCAGACACAGGGGAGAACACAGACTAAATACACTGGGGATGATTTGGAAACAGGAAACAGGAGAGTCAGGTAAAGGACTACAGAAGGGAAACAGGGCGGAGCAAGGGAGGAGCCGGGGAGAACACAGGGGAACACGGTAGACACACTAGGGGGAACACAAAGACAAGACAACTAGAAATGAGCAGGGTTCAGGCGGGGTTGGGACACTATGGGATGCCCAGGTTGCTGTGCTACGGGAGGAGCTAGATGATTTGCAACATGCCCACCTCTTGTTTTTATGGTGCAGTGTGAATCTATCTGAATGTCTGTTCTCAAACAAACTCATTCAGAGAAAATGTGCTGAAGGGTTGAAATCAACTAATATTGAGAAACTGTGACTGTGATCCAGAGAAAAATATGTGAAAATAAATCTCTAAGAGACATATTTTCACTCTTTTGTTATTATTGTATTTTTGTAACCATATATACTACACAATTTCATATTCTTTAGCGTAAATATGATGGTGGGTTAAAGCTTTTGAATGTTTTTGTGCGGGTAAATCGTGGGGATCTATAAGTACCTTTGTTTTTATCCTGCAAAAATAATTACATGTTTTCTGAGGTATTTATTATTCATTAGGTGTCAAAAAGGTTGTTGTATAAGTACTGTACACCTTTTCATACAGTTGGCTACATGTGTAAATATTCACAATAACAACACACAAACCCACACGCATCTCCCTCCAGCACACATGCACACTACATGGCCTAGCTCGGGCAGGTTGAGAGCGACGTAGCTATGTGCTTTTGTCAGTGTTTTCACTAACCACCCAGTCTATTGACAGTTCCACAGTTAATAACCATATCATAAAGTCCCCAAGGCCTGATCCCGGCTAAAGTCCACGGGTTAACAGCCCGCACTAAATGATCTCAACTAACTACACATTGGCCTTAACCACACAATGTCAAAAATATAGAGGCCCTCTCAATTAAAATGTGTTTCAGTTCGTAAAGAATGTATGACTTAAACAAACAAAACATATACATACTGATTCCACTCTTTGTGCTTTTATTGCTAAACGTGTCGTCTTGTGTGAAATTCTCACATAAATATGCTGATGATTCTGATGAATTTCTTCAGTTAGAATAAACTCAGAATTAATCGTTTGCTTAAAACCTATTTTCTCGATGACTCTTTAACATGGTGGTGGATATCCATGACCACTGAATCACATGTAATCAAGAGTTTAATGGTCCTACTACTAAAGTCACAATAATGATTTCCTCATGTAATATCTATTATTTTCACATATGTCATTGAAACAGGATATCCTTCATGGCCAAATAATTAACAAAATGTAATTAACAGATGATTATGTTACTGCAGACGTGTCCCTGTCATTCAATGGAACCTTTCCACTGTCGAGTCAACACATCTCATCTACCACTCATGCTGCCAAAGGATGATCTCACACTTTTCCAGTGTACTTTAGTGCAGCGAAGATGCCACCACCTGAGAGACAGAAGGAGACAGAAGGAGACAGAAGGAGACAGAAGGAGACAGAAGGAGACAGAAGGAGACAGAAGGAGAGCAAGAGAATGAGAGAGATATTGGCTATTAAACAGATCCAACAAGAGGCTGTTTGGAATTGAAAGTATAATACACCTGTATTTCACAACACATCCCACGCACACATTTGTGTACTCAGCAATTAATTCCTCATAATATTTGCTTTACGATATCCAATATAAATTTACAGTATATGCTGGTGAAAGATAATACGCTAAGTAATTGAGGAAGAGAAAATTAAGGTTGTGTGTGTGTGACCAACTCACCCACAGCGGCCACGCCTGCAATTGAGCCAATAGTAACGCCTGCTATCTCCCCACCAGACAGCCCAGTACTGCCCTCCTCCACAGCTGCCATGGTAGTATCTATAGTGGTTTCAGTCGTACTGGTACTGGTCAGGGTAGTCGCCGTACTGGCTGTACTGGTTGTGGTAATACCGTCTGTGGTAATACCGTCTGTGGTAGTACCGGCTGTGGTAGTACCGGCTGTGGTAGTGCTGGTCATGGAAGTGCTGCCTGTGCTTGTAGCCGTCGTGTTAGTGTTCTCCGTTGGTAAAGTTGTTGAGAGGGGACCTGTGGTTACATTCTGGGCTACGCACAGGATTGCTGGTTGTTTGAAAAAAATCAAATAGAAAAGCCGGCTGTTACATCATGTATTTTGTGGACATCATGTTATTAGGTAATGCTTACGAGAGTGACCATAATCAAATAGGCAAAGGCTTCATATCAGTTTCTGTGAATCTAAACCAAACTAGAATCATCTGATAATGAACTTCAGTAACACCATCAATATATATATAAGTACCCGTGCTGACGTTTGGAGTGACATATTGCATTTAATAGCTGTATTTAGATTAACCAAATTAGATTTTCTAAACCTCCATTGGATTCCATTTTATCTCAGGTTGTATCTATGATTCGAAGCGTTAGATTGTGCCAACAGATGATATAAGTGCACACACATTAGAAGGAGGCCTATGATTTTGAGATACAAATCATTTGGTTAATTAAATAGCGATCTAAGCAGACAAATTAAATATTTCACTCCAAATTTCAGCAAGTGGATGAAAATCAAGGAATGGAAGCAAGGGTTGCGTGTGTGATGTCAAATATCACTTTAATGAAAACTCTTTACTGAGACACTTATTTCTTGCTCCACGTTTTCTTTAGGTTACACCTACAGGTTTTCATACCTGTGCTAAGCAGGCAACCCGCCAGTATGGACAGATTCCTTGCAGTCATATTGTCAACGTCGACGGAGTATAGAGGCTTCTGAAAGAAGTTCACAGGAATATAAGGGAGAGAAGCACAAGGGCCAGCGTGAAAAAGAGACAGAGGTTAGCATATTCACAATTCAGTTAAACCTTGGAACATTTGTCTTCATCCACATGTTCTTATATATACTACAGCTATACCGTGACACAATGAATACTCTGCGACAGTATTTCATTGCCTAGCAAACACCGTAGCTCATAAAATGAGAGGAGGGTGTCATACATGTTCTCTGAATATAGTCTATTTCCATGCTGTAGTTTAGAAGAAAGACAGAAAGATGCACAACTTACCTGAGAGGATGACAACGTTATAGTTGTCATCCTCTCAAGACTCCTGCTTTTATGGGCAACTTTGTAACCACCACCCTGCATATCTTTATCCCTCCCATCTGGGAGTGCTGGTTTATGGTCATATTTTAATGCAAACAACTGAAAACGTCTATCTCCAAAACGTAAGCCTTTGTTTCCATAGAAAAGCACATGTCGCCAGCATGTCATCGTATATGATAAAATAAACGAGTTAATCCAACAATCTTTGTGTTTGTCTTTTGGCGTATAATATTGATTAAAGTTATTAGAATGCTGAAATATGCTTATTTTATATGATAATAAATTATTAACTAATTATTTCCTTCGTGGTATTTATTTATTTGTTTATTTCTAACCTTGATATTAGGAATACTAATAGTAATATACTCTGAATGTTACTTATATTTTAAGTAATATTCAGTCATCTCCATGTCAAATATGTATAGGCACTGCAATAATTGTAAGGATAGAAAAGGTAGGTTGTAAGGATAGAAAAGAACTGAACAATGTTAAACTGAGAACATTAAGAATTACAACAATTTCCACTTTACTATAAATACAAACCACAGTACAAGAAATTTGTTGTCTTTTATGTAGATGAAAATTACTTCCTTTTTTGAAGAATAGAAACCAATAAAAACAAAGTACTATGAACTGTCATAAGGAAATGGTTATCATGCCAAGAACCCTTTAGAGATATGGACTGCATTAGAATACGTTTTGGTGCTATAAATGTACTTATTGTCGGAATCCAATTGCAGAAAGCTAATGCCCCTCGTAATAAAGGTGGTTTTATTTGAGTTTATTACTTTGGTTATAAACGTATAAAGACAAAACCACAACCAGGCGTTGTCTTAGTTTTAATAATGCCCTCCCATATTCTAATGTCTTTGCAAATAAAGGTTTAGTAAGTCAAGGTTATTGCAACCAGAGACTAATAGATGTATTAGTGTGTGTATAACACCACCCACTGGTTTCTGAATGGACATTTTGAAGCTTTATGAGCCTCTTTAGGTTAGTATTGGAACAGAATTCTGCTGTTAAAAAGTTCCAATTAGCGGGTTCCCCCAACAACAGCAGTTCTTCGACTGACACCCTCTGACATAGAAATAGCAACCTCTGCTACCATGCTACATAGACTAAAATTGCTCATTCTGTGCCTACAAAATGACTTGAATCTTATGTGAGTGTCATTTATTTTTATTAAAAAATAAATATGTTAGTTAAGATAATATATATTAATTTGTATGTATGCCACATCATTTTCTACTCTAAAATATACATCGCTTAGCGGATCTTTAAACCGCTTTCGATTGGTTGACTGGGTCAGATGATATCGCTTTGATTGGTTAAAATTTTTCAAATATCAAATCAAGGAATTTTACAAATGGACCCTAACACTTATTAGAAGTAGTGAAATACTGAGACTATAACCTCTTATGGGAAAAAAACAAAACAATATTTCAAGTTTTTTTAAACTCATCATCACTGTCTAGTCAAATATATGAACTCCATGACATTCTGTTTTTTTTACAGCTCCTACATACTTCTACTCCTAAGTAGCTTTATTAAACAGAATGTCATGGAGTTCATGCTATTTTCTGTTGACATTGAGCTATCTTCGAATTGGAATCCTTCCTGTATGTTTCTATTTGACTCGATCTAGATTCTATTTGACTCGATCTAAATTCAATCGAATTCCCCATCACTGCGAAGAGTCGTTCGAGAAGGGCAGATCGTGGGGGAGTTGCACATCTCTAGTTAAGCATGTTGTGCTGCTGAGGCAAGGGGAAAACACTGCGCTCACTGGTGCCCGGATTGTGGCGTGAGCGCTCCAGCAGTCCAGCGAGCAAGCACGGTGATTCCCGGCCACCGAAAATGACTAAACGTCGTGTGTAACGCCGAAAAGGGTGGCAGAAGAGCTTGAGCTAGAACACAGAGAAGGACATAGGTCGCTAGCCAGCCAGCCAGCTCTTGGGACAAGTGCAGGATGTTGCAAGTTTTGGCTTGCGGTGTCGTAGTTTTCCCCGGTCTCTTCTTCCTCTTTAGGAGAATTCTCCCTTCCATTTTCAAACAGTGGACCGATGCCGACGTGGTTCTTGTCAGCGAGAGGTATGTGCTTTCCTGTCAATAATGACCCTAATCGCGGTCTCAATGGGCTGAACGTTAGCTGAACGTTATAACCCTTAGCACGCCAGTGATAGCCTAGCTCCGTTAGCCTCTAGTGGTTTGTTTCAGTATAGGCTACTTTTATTACTTAAATATTTTGTTGTTGTTTGTCTTTTATTATTTGCTGTGTGAACATCTCTATATAACACTGCCTACAATTTAAGACGATTACTGCATACCGTAAACCAAAGCTTTAAGATGCAACTTGGCTAAGCTACTGTAGTGTGCGATTCATCCGTTATCACTGTGACAGGAATGCAATTGCAAGTAATAAAGATAAATGGTCTCTGGGGGGCCTCAATACCCATACTCGGACAGACATGTTTTCGTTATTTTGATGTAGACTTCTATTGCTGAGGACGCTAGGATATTATAAATCCTATCCACTCGGGCCCCCTAACTGGCCCAAATTCTACCACCACATTTGTTGAAGGCCATAAAGTGTTCATTTCCTAACTCGTGCCTGTTACTGACCATCAGCGCTTGCCGCCTTGATTTAGCTGTTTAAAGTCCCGCAACACAGTCATGAATCAATGGCCGCAAACAAACGTTTTTGTTAAACATTACGTTATTGTAACATTTGTTACAATAACAACGTTGAGACAGAGGCTGGCGACATAGTTCAACACCCTTTGTCGTTCGTACAGTGTGACTGGCTCACGTGTGCGAGGGTCCGTTCAATTCTCATTTGTACTCTGGTTACTGTCGTTAATCTGCCCGTGAGCTTGGGTAAACGCTGAGTTAGCACCACGCTATGCGCAGGACCGCATGTAAAGCCCGTGTTCCTATTAATTACCTGACTCTCATATAATGGAAAATTGATTTCTTACACAGAATATTCGTGGCACAGGGCATAAACGTTGGCTGAAATCAAACTAGTCTTAAACGGTAGCCTGCTAAAATCTTGGAAAGTTTTGCATGTGTTTTTTTAATTTTAGTTTAGCGGGCTATTATCGACAGTTTCTCTTTCAGCTATCACACTTTTCATCTTCCCAAAGAGACACCACCAGTGGTTCTCAACTGGTCTAACCTCAGGACCCTCCTTGGTCGTTAAGTCACGACCCAAAAAATTATTTATTTTCCGAACCATTATAATTCATTTCACAAAACAATTTGTGCAGATATCCACAATGCACAGATTATGCACCGTTTAAAACGCCTACATGCCTTTTAAAATAAAAGCGCACCATCTCTAAACGTATAAAAATAAAAGTACGACTTTGATTGAGCCGACGCACACGTCGGCGACCCACTCCACCTGCTTTTGGGTCAGGATCCACCAGTTGAGAAACACCGTCTCCTCTACTCGCTATGACCTCCCATTAGCATGTGGCTATCGTGGATGTTTCAGCGCTGTGATAGGCCTCCTAGGAGGTATCTCCACCTGGAGCTACTAAAGTACGTGCTTCACTGATGCTGTCCTGATCCTGATTTTGTTCTTCTCATTGCCGGGTCATACTTAATATAAAGGTACGCGCGTCGACTGTTAAAGTGCCCCAGAACCCCAGGTTTTCTGCCCCAGCCTACAGTTTAAATGGGGGGGGTAGAGGGAAGTTTCTAGCGCAGGCGGAATTCCACACACAAATCAAGCATGACCCTTTTCTGAAAGTGACGGTATCCCTGGTGTGATATTTCTGTTAAGTGTGGTACAGAATGGCAGCACAAGAAATGACCTTGCCCTAGTTTAAAGCCCACCTGTTGACAGCGGTACATTCAGAACGGCTCTCCGAGCTACGTGTATGCGACTAGAACAGCAAAGCATTAGCTAGTACCTACAGGCTTATGTGTGGTCTAAGCTCCTTTCTCGAGTTCTGCTACTGCTGCCTTTTATACTATAAGATCACTAAGTCTTGCACTGCCCAACTCATGCCCGCCACAAAGAACAAGACGAATTTTTCCATTCAAACTCTTAACATTGTGGCTTATAATACAAACACAGCCCTGTTGGCTTTGGGTGTCCGCGTCACTTTGCGTCAACGCTGTGCACCCTGGGTCAGACGTGCCACAGCAGTGCCCAGTGGCCCTTTTGCTACTCTGTTACGGAGCAGGAAGCACCGCTCCTGAGTGCAACTACAAACAGGTCATTTAGCAGACGCTTTTCTCCAAAGCGACTTACAATTGGTGCTTACATGGTGCTATTACGCGGCGCAGGTAGGGGTTAGGCACCGTGCTCAAGGATGCTTACAGGTAGGACACCTCTGGGGCTCGAACCCACGACCTTCCGGCTGGGAGTCCCAACACCCAGACCACTGGACCACCCTGCAGAGAGTCTGACAGGGGGGTCGGTGGTGGACAGTACGAATGACTAGGAGGAACGTCGTTCCAGGAAGGGAACACCGGGGATGCCCACCGCTGTGACACAGCAGGAAAGAAAAGTGGGGGCACAACCGGGCAGGAATACTCCTTTAGCCTTCTCCCCTCTCAACCCCCCTCCCCTGCCCTCGAAGCTCGCGCCTTCAACCTTTTAAATAGGGGGAGAAGAGGAGGGGGGAGGGGGGTACTGGCGGACACACAATGACTGGATTGTGCAAATCTGGGTCTTGTGACTGACGTTGCAACTGCGGTGCAAGGAGCCACTGAGGCGTGCAGAACACTGTGTGTGTGTGTGTGTGTGGGGAGCAGGCATGGAGCAGTAAGGGAGCGGGAGGCGTCTTTAGTCTTTTCCGGCTCGAGCACAGGGGTTTTGCAGGAGCATGTCACGTGAATGCTGTTACTATGACGATGCCGGTGTCGTGGCTGCGTTCCCATGAAGAGGGACGCGGGGCGGTCGGTGGGGAACAGCGGGTCACGGGTTTAAGCTGGGAACCAAGTGAGCGCACGTGCTCACGGTCGCCAAGACGATCAACCTTCTCTACGTCCTTGTCCTTTTTCACTGGCCGTGTTTGTGGTTTTCTTGGACAAGAAAATCTTAGCTGCTCACTCACTTGCTATGGCTATGAGGGATCCAGAACCATGTATATGCTAGTTGGCAGATGCAGCAAATCTAGTGCATGAAATCTCCTTTTTATGTGTGCATCCCACACATTTTTTAATTCTCAATGAAACGATGAAATAATGTTGCTTTGGACAATAAAATGTAAAAACGTTTATGTTTTTTAAATATATATATA
>JAOEHI010045738.1:0-20918 GCA_025447815.1 Percopsis transmontana | reverse complement strand
TGTGTGTGTGTGTGTGTGTGTGTGTGTGTGTGTGTGTGTGTGTGTGTGTGTGTGTGTGTGTGTGTGTGTGTCCAGGTCCCAGCGGGAGGCTGTCTGGTGGACGCCTGCTGTGTGTCCGGTCCCTCGGGAGGGCTGTGCGTGGCAGCAGCAGGAAAGTGGGCGGTGTGTGTTTGGGATCAGACCTCAACATCTGGCTGGGGCTTAATACACACCTGGACTTTCGATGAGGTAACTGCATGCTTGGATGGGTGCTTTTCTTTTTGTGTGTGAGAGAGAGATTTGAATGGAACTCTCTGGCGTTTAGCTAATGGTTTAATTCAGAGTGACATAGAATGAATAAGCAACTTGCAACAATCCATTGTACTTTGATTTAGCTTGAGAATGTGTGTGTGTCTACAGCCAGTGGTCAGTGTGTTCCCTGTCACCGATGCTCCTGGGATGTTGTGTGTCACCCTGGGTCAGTTGGAAATCAGAGAGGTTTGGTAAGGATACCGAATGTTTGCTCAGTGTCTCACAAGTACATTAGCAACACTTGAAGTGGTTCAGAAAGGGAGCTAAACCTGTGTGTGTGTGTGTGTGTGTGTGTGTGTGTGTGTGGGTACGCGCGTGTGTGGGTACACGTGCCCATGTGCAGGCTGCTGTCGTGCTCCAGCTTCTCACAGGTGCTGCTGTGTAAAGGGGTGGTCCAGGCTGTTGTGGGAGTGTCCAAATCCAGAGTGGTTAGCTCCTCCCACTCGGCAGCTGTTTCTACCTTACAGCTGTTTACAGTGTCAGGGGACAGCAGGTAATGCACCTCTGGAGCTGTAAGGGTTATGTTTCACATACAGCCATACAGGCGTCACAGTCTCTCCTCTCTCACCCAGCGCACCAACCTCTCGGCCTCTGGCCTGTCCCGGAGTGTGCGTTGTGGCCCTGGCTGCGGTGGACGGACTTTCAGACGCCCTGCTCGGATCAACAGAAAGTGGTCTCCTCTTTCTCTGGTAGGTGTCTGGTATTTACATCTGACAGCAGAGTTGGATCAACATTATTACCGTATTAGTCCGAATTTAAGAACTTTTTTTTCCCTTGAAATACGTCTGTAAAAGTGGGGTCATCTTATATTCGATGTTTAGATAGATGGCGCCAAATATTAGTAAAACGAGTGTTCACACTCGCAGCCACCGTCCCTCACAACTTGCATACAGTGCCAGGGGCCTGAAAGATGGAAAGACACAGTGATTGTCTTGAACAAAGTGGCTCAAAAGTAGGTCAAGTTAACCGACAACTGAGGAGGAGTTACGATGCCAATATTAAGGTCATGGTGATTAATGCAGCAGTCATCTGTGTTGACTGCGCATGTGTGACGCGCGCTACATACGGCAAGAGATGCCCTGCTAGCTCACCAATAGTTTACCAAAGTAAAAATTGTGGCGTTCTGGGCATATAAGAAAATATTTCTTTCCAGCGAATCAGCGAATCAAAATCTCTTAGTACACCAGTATTGTGCATGGGAAACAGTGTGTGCCCATGGAAGCTGTTGTTATGAAGATTGCTAATTGCAAAGTCCTGGCCCTCATATACCGGTAGTCTCTTGCATACATAAATAGCCGACACGCCCACAAGGCGATTCAGCTGCATCTGCAAGAAGTTAAAAGATGTACCGGTATACTTTGTATAAATACATTTATTATCTTTATAAAAAGATTTGGTCTTCAAAAGGTGTTAATTAGTCTTGAAAAAGACAAATTACCTAACTAATTAACTAATCCTTAATATTTCTTATATTAAGGATCGTCTTCTATTCTGACCAATGCGGTCCGAACTACTGTCAGAGGTGGCCCATCCATTAGTCCAGTGAACCACACAAATCTGCTGAAATGATGGAAAAATAACTTTCTTTATTTAAAATGTATTTATCTTTAAATAAATATGTTTAAAAAAAACACTCAGTCTTTGGTTGAAACAAATGCAATTTGGCTGGTGACTATATGAGGTGTATGTATATATTGTATACTGTTTGTTTCATTTTCATCACTTTACATCACCTGCTGATGTGCACTATAACTTGATTGAGGTGGGTCATAAAATGCTAAGGTGCCGTTCTTCTTCTAGGAATCTCAGCACAGCACAGCTGTTACAGAGGATCTCCTTGAGAGAAGGATTAACTAACACAGTCTGCCTCAGAGGGTATTCGTCCTCTGTAAGTCTGTGTTGTGAGTTTGTGGTGCTGTTGTATCTTTGTCACTGTAGCTCTGCTAGTCTATATTTCCATTTCACTGTTAATGCTTGTTTGTGTGTGTGTGTGTGTGTGTGTGTGTGTGTGTGTCCACATGCTGCCATGCAGGGGGTGTTATTCGTCCTGTTGCAGCACCAGCTGCTCAGCACCCTGGAGGAGGGGGAAACGGAGGACAGAAAGAAAGGAGATACCGTGTTTTCCACAGAGGAAGAACAAGAGCAGGAGAAGAAGAAAACTGCATTGTTCTCCTTGGCTGCTGTCAACCCGCGGACTGGCAAGTCTGTCCTGGCCACTCGCCTTTATCAGCCTGAAGCCTGGTCCGGCAGGTGAGATAGTGGGGGGGATTTCTAAGGGGGTTAAGTGCATGTGTACCATGTGTACCATTCGACCGAATGCTTCCCCCGACTAACGTCAGACTTCTGTATTTTCTTATTCTGAGCATGCACATTAGTATCTTGCACATCGAGCTTTCCTGGGCTCTAGGGGACTTCTACAAAAAAATAAAACTCACAAACATTACATTTCATAATATAATGAATCGTGCAACCTTCATGAACGTTTATTGTTTAATTGTTTTAGAGGCGCGTGTTTTGTAAAAGCCATCAATGGGGAAATACTGTAGGCTTTTTGGGCAACACCGGTACTTTTGGCTGCAGTACCAGTGTTGGCCACCATACCAGTCAAGCCTCGCTTCCCACGCCTGGGGGCTTGGTGCGTACCGTACGTGTACTGTACTTGCATCCATATGTGCATGTGTAAATGTCTGCTCCCTGCCTCTCCCCCAACCCCCCACCCCACAGGCTGTGCGATGCAGACGTCCATGGTTCCAGTGTGGTGGGTCTGAGCCAGAGTGGCTGTGTGTTTGTGTGGGAGTTTGGGGCCAAGGGGGGCTCCAAAGTGGCCTGGGCCCCTGAGAGTGAAGGCTGGCAGCTGGCTCGTTGGGGGGGACGGGACACCCTGCTAACGGGCCACCACAGCGGAGACCTCACTCTGTACCGTTACGCTGTGAACTAGAGCTAACAAGACTATAGCACACTTTTTATCGTAAGTAAATGAGTCCCAGTATAACAGTGAAGGAAGATTTTAACAGGGCCAAGACACTGACGCATCACTTTTTGCAACTGTACAAAATAAATATTTTTTAGAATTTTACATTTTAGGTATTAAGGTGACTCTTGAATCTAGAATGAGGCTAAATTGGGGTAGTTCTACAGTACATAGGGTGTTGCTAATATTTAAATGTTTTGTATGACACACACCCAGAAAATAAAAATCCTAATTGAAATTAAAAAAAAAAAAGTACTTTGCAAGATGAAGCTGTTATTGTTTACTCCAGGCTTTGCAGATAAAACTCAAAAACCAGAATTAGACTGAAAAGTGAGCCTCTTTTAAGTACACTTGATATTGATGGGTTAATTTGTTCACATTGCTGAAATTCAAGGCACTGTAATTCACTAACTATAGCCCATATTGCTGTTTTTAAATGCTGCGGTTTCATTGTTGGCATGTTATGACCTGTTGCTAGATGTTTTTTCTGTTTATATTAAACATTTCTATATTGTTTTTTTTAGTTTGTTTTAATTGTATGTATGTTTAGATTTTATTAATCTGCATTGTTTTGAGGTAGTTCTTTTAAATGAACACTACTTTTGCAATTAAGATACACATGTAACCTCAACAAGCAGGAGCTTAGATATAGAGCTCAGTTTATAAAAGCCTGTAGAAGCCTACACTGCCAGTGACTTGTGGGGAAATACAGATTAAAATTGTTTAATCTTGGGCAAATACTTCAATCAGGTTCAGGTTTCAGTGACAAGAATAAATCTAGGCTTTATTCCAAATAGTCTAACCCATAAAGGGCAATGCTGAAAGAACTTATCAAAGCAGTTCATATTTATTCCCCTCCAAGTTCTGAAACAAGGCTCAATAGAAATTTTATTACTGAAATTAACTCATTACATTTAATATAGAAATGAAAAGCAATTTTAAATTTACCAACTTAATCTAGTTTGTATTCCAAGACTCTTTATTTAAATGTCATATTAAACTCTTCACAACATTTAATGCATCTTCAGCAGTTTGTACATAGAGCATCTTGTTGAAAAGAAACACCTAAAACAGAGTATAAAAGAACTTCAGGAAGAATGTACATGATAAAAACATGGTCAGCCCTTTCTCTCGAAAATACTGTTAAAAACAAGTAGAGAACAGACCATCAGACTTATAATTCAACCACATGCACCCAAATACACCGATCCACTAGCCAAGGATTTCAAAAGTATCAACAAGGGAAAGAGCAATTTAAGTCATATGTACACACAATATATGAAACCCAGCTTCTTTAGAACTGAATGCCAACACCCTAGCCTCTTTAACTGCTTTGATAAACAGTAAACTGCATGCTGCTGCAGTCCAGCCTATTAAAAATGACATCAATTATTGAATGCCAAGAATTGCCACCATTTTGTCAATGGCAATATGTCAAACAGACCTATTACATACAAAATATTATAAAGATCAGGGTCTGGATTGTGCGGCTGAAAATCATTCTGTACAAAACATGGGAGAGAAACATTTAAAGATCAAATACGTGTTGCCTTAGACAAAACAGACATTTAGCCCCTTCCCTCCAGTGTCAAGACATACGGTGAGAATCAGGGTACTTCCCGTCCTCTGACGGGCAACAAGAAGAGGCTAGCGACTGGGTTACGGTGTGGCGCATGACTGGTTAGTGTGCTGAAGTTGACTTGCTGGCGAGTAGTTTCTCCACCATTAGCTTGGCATAGCGGATGCGGCTGGCCAACTCCTTGGAGCAGCCAAACTCCTCCAGCAGAGAAAGCTTATATGTGCGGAACTCCCTCTTCTCGTCAATGTAGCTCACTGCACCCATCAGGGGGCAGAGGATCAGCTTGGTGTGGTCCTAAAAGAAAAGAAAAGAAAAAAAAAGGCATCAAAGTTTTTTTTTTTTTTTTTAAAGACCCATTAATGGCAGTGTAGAGTCTTAACCATGTGAACATTTGGAAGAATAACTAAAAACAGCCTTGCTTTGTTTTAACAATAGCATACATACGTGGACAGTCTGCTTGGATTTAGATGCCATTTAAAAAAGTAGTAAAATATTACAGGAAGCACACTCCAAGTCATCATCCCTATTGTAGCGAGAGGTACTGGGTACCTATTTTTCTGACCAGAGGCCCCAAATAAATGCATTTTAATTTACTATAACCCCCTCACAAATGTTTGATGTTTTCATAAGATAATTTCTTGGCATCAGCTAGAGAGTAATAATGTCCCAGTGTTCCCACCTGGAAGAAGTTTATTTGAACAGTGCCATTGGTGAGGTGCAGGACGATGGCGCTCTTGGTTCTGAACCAATGAGAGAGGTATGGCAAACGTGCCAGTTCGTCTCCGTCCCGCCGGGCCATGTTGGCACCGGCCTTCAGCAGGTGCTCGCTCATGTAGTTACGGAAGTACTTGAGCAACGTTATCTAGAAAAGAGGGAGAACAGATAAACCCCTTGAACATGCGGCTGTGATAAATGCAGTGTAGAACACAGGTCCTCAGAGGGTAAAATGTGAATCAAGAGCAGCCAGGCTCCAAAATCATATGAAACCTTTAAAGTTTAACTAAAATTATTCCCTGAAGTCGAGTAGCCAAATGTACTTCATTTCAGGGCTAACAGCATCCACGCTAGTCCCAAAATTTAAGATTGGCCATCTTAAAACATAAAAAGTCATAACTTTGAGATTTCACCTTTGCCTGTATAAATCTTTATTGCTAAGAGTGCGGAATTCACTGACCTTCTTACTGAGCGCCGCAGGGTAGGTACGCACACTAAGGTAGGATTCAGCTGCTGCCTTATCAATGTACTGCAGGCTGTCTCCATCGGCGTACATCATCAGACGTGTATAGTCATTGAACAGCACGCCCACGCTGTTGTCACAAAGCTGGTAGCCTGAAACACGGTGGAGTGTTTTAATCACAATTAGACCTTGTAACGCCGTCGACTGTCAGTGTTTACTGTACATGTATTCGTATGTGCTTGGCAGGCAAAGCATGGGGAAGGTTTCTTTGTCCTTACCTAAACCATATTTATCAGAGTAGTCCACCCACTTGCTGATCCAGAAGATGGGGATGCATGCGGGATCCTCTGCCTCTTCTGGAAACACACGGAACAACATGTCAGTGAATCAGCACAAGACCCTGGGTGCAGGTTAGAGCTGAAAAACATTTGAATGAATGCGTTTATTCTAACCTTGGCGCACGAGCGACCTTTCAGAGGCCTTGGCAGCTACGAGACTGTTGATCTGTACCAGCATCTCACTTAGATGGAAGTCTGCTGGTTCTGTCTCCCTGTGCACAACACACACACACACACGTTAGAACAAAAGGACATACTTGATCTAAAAATGTAGTTCTCTCGTTTGATAAAATCCCTCAGATAAAATGCGTATATCCTGACTCAACAGTGTGTTTTGCTTTACACAGCAGTCTCAATTTAAAAACGTTCATCATCCAGGCGGCGTCAATGAAGTCTGGGCTTTTCCCACAGTGACCCAGATTGAGGGGTAAACTTTTGCCCTGTCTAAATTAATTGTTGAAGTCCCTGTCCACACCGATTGGCCTGGTGACAAACCGTTTTCAACTGCCAGTTCCCAGACTGAACTGCATAGTAGCTAGGGTTCATTTACTGCCAAAGTCAGGACAATTGGAGGCAAGAAAACTACAGCATTGAGGGTTTAACAAAATGTATATTCCAACAATATAAAAAAGGTGTTTGCGCTGCTTATCGTTTACAGACAGTATTCGTTCACCCTCTTACCTTGGTATAGATTCTGCTTTTGCCTCCCCCTTCTCTGACCCTGCTGGAAAGAGAAGGAAGTTTAAATGTCTATACTGTATTCTGAATCAACAGCTTGTCAGGATACAGGACAACAATTTCTTTATTGGACATAATTGGACATTTTGGAGGCACCATATACGTTCACTGGAAACCCCTAACGGCTTTTAGTCGGGTTAGAAGTAATTTTTGGGTGGAATGTATCTTTAAGTAGAATCAGTACCTTTGTTGTTGAGGGCAGTGAGCGGGCGTCTCTGGTTCAGCTCCTGAGTTGCAGAAGGGGCGATAGAGAAGCGCGGTGGCACAGTCAGACAGGTGGTGGGCAGCCGTAGAGGGATGTAGCCTCCTGTGAAGAACTCGTCTGTCTGCAGCTGAGCGATGGTAGGCCTTTGTGCAGGATCTGCGTGGAGCATCCTTTTGATGAGCGCGGATGCTGCCGGGTTGATGTGCTGTATGGGTTCGCACAAGTGAAGAATATGAGAAGACAGGAAGAAAATAGAAGATGAAGCGTGAAATAATAATTATGCCAACGTACCCATGGGATGCTGTAGCTGTTTTTCTTGATCCTGTTATAGGTCTCCTTCAAACATGAAGTCTCAAATGGAGGCTTTCCCACCAACAGAGTGTACCTGAGATGAAAAGAAATGATAGAAATGGAGAATTATATTATACCTGAAGACAGTTTTCCCAACAGTACAACCACTGCATGTGCGCGCATTGGGGTGCTCAACATAAGGCACTCTAAATGTGTTCTGAGGCGCGATGATGCATCACCAACTCACAGAATGCATCCAAGCGACCAGACGTCCACCTCAAAGCTGTGGCCCTTTTTACAGAGAACCTCGGGGGCGATGTAGTTAGGAGTCCCACACAAGGTCTTCTTCCTCTCGCCATCAAATTCAATCTTGGTGGCCAGGCCGAAGTCCCCTAGATGAGACAGAGAAATGAAGATTGCCATCAAAGTGTTTAGACTACACATTATACTATATTCCCATAACCCCACCCACCAATTTCCCCCTGGGATAGCCAACCTCAAAGTGATTTAATATTTTGCATTAATAAATAATGAGTGTCTGAAAATAGCTGGTTACCAAGTTTCCAAATGGTCCAATACGTGCAACAATTATTCTTTTGATCGGTTTATGAAAATGTTTAAGCTACCCCTTTACTTCAGTAATCAGTTTGGGCCTTTTTATTCATACTGAGGTGTTTACATGGAGCATTTTTATTCGGTTTTGGCCTTTAAACCGATTACTATTCGGAATATTAGGATCCATGTAAACCAACTGAAATGAGAAACTGAGTTTTCTGAATGCTATTAATCTGATTGTGATGCTTGAGCTAGGTGTGGTCAAGGTGTGAGAAATCATCCATATGTGGCTCTGATATCTGTTTAACTGCTTGCAAGTGAACTGGGTAGTGTACCTATTTTGACCTCCATCTCATCATTGAGGAAGATGTTCCCCAGTTTCAGGTCTCTGTGGATGACTCTGTTGTTATGAAGGTACTGGCAACCTTTGAGCAGTTGCATCATGTAGTAACGTGCCTCTGGCTCAGTTATTGCTTTGCGGCGCTTATGGAGCTCCAGTAGTGACTGAAATGGGAGAAAATGTAATTTATGGTCAACATTTCGCAGCAACTCAGAATAAACTTAAGTGACACGCACTACCACACCAGCTTATGTCTATGAAGACGCTAACGTAACATTAAAACGGGTCAAGTTAGACACAATTGTATGAGAAATTAATTGTAGTTTTGACTGAACTAACGTTAAGTGACAGGAAACTGGGACGCTAGAAATGACCTTCATATATGTTTAAAAAACACGCTTTTTAAAAGTATTAATTAATAAAGTACAGCAGTTTCCATCGAGGCGTGGCCATGTTAAAGCCCCCCCAAAAAAAATCATACACAACTGGAGGAGTTTGTTAATTTGTTAATAACTGAAATGTGTGCAGACGTTAGAAAGCCTTTCACTCCACATAGCAACTCACCCTGCGTCTGCAAATCTCCAATACCACGAAGACGAAGTCGTCGTCCTCGAAGAAGCCGTGGAAGCCAACAACGTGAGGATTGTCGAGACTTTTGTGAATTGCGATTTCTGAGGTCATCTTCTCCCTTTGGTGTTGCTTCAGAATCATTGATTTGGCGACGATTTTACCAGCAAAAACCTGTTTCGTGTCCATATCGGTGATTTCGTAGCATTTAGCAAATCCTCCTTTTCCGAGGAATCGTCCACGTGTGTATCTTTTCATTGTGCGTGAATCAACCAGAATATCTGGGATTTCTTTTAGGGGTGCAGATTTTGGATCGACATGTGCCGACGGGTTGGCCGGCTTTGCAATTCCTGCACTCATATTTAGAGTAAAGTGCTGTCCAACGGTGAAGAAAAACGTAAAGAACTTTAAAAATGTATGTAGATACCCTTTAGTTTTATCTAGAATGATTTTTAATATACGATCCTACCTTCGACTGACGTTAGCCCTGGACGCAAACTTGCTCCCAAGCACAACCCCGTCAATTCAAATAAAAACTAACCCCTTTCAAATTCCGTCGTCATTCATTGCTTGATAAAATAATTAAAACAATACACGTGAAGCGCAAGCAGTTTTTCCGTTTCAATTGATCTGATATATAAAACACAAAGTCAGCAGCAAGAGCTAGTTGGCATTACTATTTCCCTTTTGACAACAGTGACGGCAAGAAGTTTAAAACGCTGCCTCGGTCGTTACGCTCTTCGCCGATTGGTCCTCGAAATTTGAATTCTGAACCCATGCAGCAAAGCATCTTGGGAAGATCGGCCTAAAACTACCCAATCATTGACCAAGAAAATAAGATTGCCCAAGCTGATTGGTCAACACTAAGCATGTGGAAATATAAAAAAAATCGTCACTCATATTTAAAAGGTTAATGCATTACTGTCGATACAATACAATTGAAATTAAAGATAATGCCAGATTACTACTAACTGGTTTCATTTTTCTTTTACTTGGACCTGGGGAGACTCAAGGATATCCTACATACAGTAGTATGCATTGTCAGTGGAAGCAAGTGCACTGACAAAACAGCAAGGCTAGCTAGCTGGTCAACCAGTCAATCTTGGTAACATAATAATATGTCAATAATAATAATAATTATGTAGCTGAACAACAAAATCAACACCACCCCTGATTTAATTTCATTACCTTTCATTGCTGCTGCTCTGTCTGTGCAATTTCATCATCCCATCCAGCTTCAGCCCACATTAGACCTTCCAGCTGTAACACTATAGCCTATTGTTACAGCTATATTTGCGTGAAAGGGCATTGATAATTGAAGGTTTAAATCCCAGCATAGGATGCTTTACAAACCGTAATATTGCTAGGGCACTGTATTAAATGGTGAAACAGTAGAATATACACTGCTCAAAAACAACACTGAACTCACAAATCGGGTCTCGATTAATGAAATATATTAAAGATCAAAATCTTTATTGTACATTGTGTAATTAGTTGAGAACAAAGTTATGTAACAACGGTCAATGGAAACCAAAATCACCAACTGATTGAAGGCTGGATTCAAACTCAGTAAAGTAGTAAGTAAACAATTGAAATCACAGGCTGTTCCACTTTGTGCGAATTTCATCACGGCAACTCATGGTGTGACTCAGTAGTGTGTATGGCCCTCACCTGCCTGTATGCACTCCCGATAATGTCTGGGCATGCTCCTGATGAGACGGTGGATGGTGTCCTGGAGGATCTCCTCCCAGACCTGGATCAGGGCATCAGCGAGCTTCTGGACAGTCTGTGGCGCTACTTGGCAGTGTTGGGTGCACCGATATATAACGTCCCAGAGGTTCTCAGTTGGATTCAGGTCTGGGGAACGTGAGGGCATTAATGCCTTCGTCATCCAGGAACTGCCTAACTCTGGCCACTTGGGCCGGGCATTGTCCTGCACCAGGAAGAACCCAGGGCCCACTGCACCAGTCAGGAAGGATAAGGAGAGAGCAACTGTCTGTGGCCACCACCTGCAAATACCATTCCCTTGAGGGTTGTCTTGCTGTTGCCTCTCCAGTGCACCTGTTGTCACGTTCATTTGCACCAAAACAGGTGACACTGATTCACAATCCCTTATGCTTAGAAATATGCTGAACTCAATGCATTAATAGACTAGGTTTATTCAATATAATATGTTTGTTTGTGTTTTATTGTTTAATTTTTGATATTTTTGTGAAAGATTATTTTTGAGAATACATTAGAGAACAGAATGTATATACTGTATAAATTGAATAGAAATACAAATAGAATAGAATAGAACTGAATTAAAAACAAAGAGCCTGCATGAAGAACACATGACTATCTACGTATGCATTCCTCCTTTCTTTAACAGCCATAATCCTGACCTGTTTATATTTTTATGCTTTATGTGAGGCAACAACAACTTGTAGGCAATGGTTTACAAGCACGCACCCACGCAGTATTTAATATATTCACAAATTAGATTTGTTTCATTTGTAATAATAATTATCAGGATATATTTGGCCAATGACATTGATTTAGCTGTTATGCGTTGTAGACATCTATTTTCATCACAGCGTGATTTTGATGTACTCCGCTGAGGTTTACCCTCCCCTTTCCATTGTGTAAAGCCGGAGCTCTTCGGTCTCTCTATCATGCTAATGTGCTCGTGCTGTCTTTGTTTTCAGTGGAAAGTTAATATTAGAGCAAAAAGAGAGGGATGCAAGAACAAGTGCACGGAGATAAGTGGCGGGGCTGAATAGGGAGAGCATGCAGCGGGGGTTTGTTTACCCTCTCTGTTCCACACCTGTGTGCTTGCACATAGGTGTCTATGTGTGTGCGTATATGCGTCTAAAACAAGAAGCTGTTTAGGCAGTATAGGAGCTATTATGCGCGCTTATGCTGATCTAAGCATCACTACCCATCATTTAGGTCTATAATAGCAGCTGTGACGACCCTCATGACATCACCCTTGAGAAAGAGGGTGTAGAAATGCATTGCTTGCTATCGGAAGAAGGGGGTTATGGCTTGATTAATTTCATTAAAGAGACTGTAGTATATGGGGAAATGTTCTATACAGGTGTGTAGTGGACCACTTACACGCAATATTCCAAACAAAAGTGGAAGTGCACATATTATTATCTGGCGTAACTATATATTCCTATGCAATGTTGTCTTATTCTGAATTATATATTATTTAGAAATAGTTGATGTAAACCTATATGTCGTTACAGTGTCACTAGAGGGAGCCACACCTTCTTGTAAGCATAAGAATAAATGCAATATGGTGCAGATCAACTCATGTAGTATAAAGTTCGGCATCAAATCAGGAGTGTTTCACTGTATGTATAGTAAACTGTATTTATTATTCCATGGTAAATGTTTACTTCACCATGTAGCCTACCACCATAAAAGGTCTATCTACCCGACACGACCTGCAAAGTAGGCTAGGTGTCTTGGGCCTATTCATGACTCCAAGTCTTGGGCCTATTCATGACTCCAAGTTGTTAATCTCTAACTCAAGACATCAACTCAGAATAACACTATATACATATTTCACTTGACAGGGTGATAAGACTTGCGTGGTGTATAAGTCTAAACTTCAAATAGCCAATGGCATGGTTGATAGTTTCAACCTCCTTGGCAATAGCCTAATAAAAACAGTCACTATTTACCATAAAATGTGTTATATTTACATAATTAGCATAGAAAATGTTAATACAAAATATAAATCCTTGTGCTGGCCTCATCGTGATCAGCAGACCAGCTGCTGACATCAGCATATTTCTACGATATAATACAACTGTTATTCTTCTTTAGCGGGGGTCTTCTCTTTACGCCTTGCCGGGGCATTGTCTCTCTACGTCGACCCGTCGCGGGGCTTAATCGGTGTGGCAGGTTGACTTGCTGCAGGAGCGCGCGGAACACTCCGACTGTGTTGCTGCCTGTGCGCGCGGACGCCTCCACAAAGCTCGCGTCCCATTCCCCCTCCACAGTGGCCATGACATCCGCTGCGCGCAACACGCAACCGTCAGCATCAGTCAGGTCTGCCTTGTTGCCCACCACAGTGATCGGCGCGCCCGTTTCACCTCTCAGCTCCAGAATCTCGTCGCGCAGCCGACGTACCTCGTCCAGGGACCCCGGGTCGTCCACTGCGTAAACCAGGGCGAATGCGTCACTGTGCCGGATACAAAGCTCCCGCATGGCCGGGAACGAGTAGCTGCCGCTTGTATCCAGGATCTCCAGGCGCACCTTTCTACCCTCGGCGGCTTCGTACTCGAGAGCATGAAGCTCCTCCACAGTGCGCGTGTATTTGGGCTCGAACCTGTTGTGCAGGAAGCGGAGGATGAGCGCGCTTTTCCCAACGCTCGCTGCACCGAGGAAACATAAACGGACCGTGTTGCTTTCGCGCACGGACAGCGCCATGGTCGAAATAAAAATGACTGTCACCAGTGTCGTTGAGACTGTGATATTCTCTTCAGACCGTTCAAAGCAACCAAGACTGAGATCCCCACGCAGCCTTCTGGCGCAGCAGGTGGATGATGGTCTGTTTTGCCAGTGTGTCCAGTATTTATAGGCCGTCAGCTCCACCAATCCACCAGTAAGAAAGAAGCAAAGCACATCTCCCCACCCACGCAATACTTGGCCTTCTCCCCTCTCTCGTAGACAGGTGTGTTGCTGTCTCTGAACGACGTAAACATCGTATTTAATACCTTGTGCACTTAATCCCCATGCACACATGCATTAATATTTACACCAGGCGTTAGTCACGGAGTCTTAACCATAACAACCATTCCGACAGGTCGCCCTTTCTGTGAATGTATTAGCAGTCATCATCTCAAACAATATCTACATGTTGGCTTGCAACTATAAAAAAGTGCTGTGATAAGGAAAAAAAAAATAATGTTATAGTTTACATAGGACTAGGCAACTAGGCAACCAAATAAACATGAGTGGCAGGCAGAGGTTAGGGATGGGATAGACCATGATTAGTCAGAGGGGTTGGCCCAGACCATGTATACTTATGGAAACATATGGAAAACCTATTAAGGTATTTAAAACGGAATTCTAAAATGTAAATGAATTCTTCAAGCAGTTGGACGACCCTAATTGTTAATTTGTTGTGTTAATCAGCCTCAATATGATTTTCAAAGGGAATCTTCTGATCAAGTTTTAACTGATAGGTGTCACCCGTCTTGCAAAAAACATCCTTTTTAAAATGTTGTTCTAATTATTTTTCCAATGGCCCATTTACCCTCAGGAGCAGGGTTAAACTGGCAAGGTAAAACGATATATTTTTAGTCTTGGTGACCATCGGAAGTAAACAGGGGATTTAGGCAGGGGTTCTCCTTTCAGGATGTAGATTAAAGGATAGTCTTGCCAATGGATGCTAATAATGGTTTAAAAACTGTTGGAATATATTTAATGAGACAAAATGTTATAGTTCGTATACTTAAATGAGACTTTCTCTCCAAACTCTGACCCCACATTCGCTTACTGTCTGGCCGGATTTTGTTATCATTTAGTAAATAGAAACTGTGATAATGTATGCACACAGGCTGTCTACGTGTGTTTATATGAGTGGAAATGCCGTTTTGCATGTATTTGTGGTTGTTTAGTGCCTTATCTATACCCTTGAAGAAGGTCAATAACTTAAAAAAAGCAACAAAGAAGACATAAAGAATAAATAAAGACATTAAAACCTAAATAATATTAGCAGCTAGCTTACAGTTGCAGATGCATTCATTTTTGACATTTTTAACACCATATATGCCCATCTAATTCCATAACAGTGTCATCAGAAAGGGCAAAAATATTACAAAACTAAAGTATAATGAACGGCATATGACGTAATTTGAATGCAAAAATCATATCAGGTCTGTGCACTAGATGGCAGTAGCTATATTTACACTACTTAGATAAACTTAAACCCACGAATCATCCCATGTTTTAGACCACTCAAAAATGGTTGGGAGGATGTGTGCTGCATGGTTTGAATAGAAAATATATTTTAAAAATATATGACCGTTGCTTGCTTAATTGTATTTATTCCTTCAAAAATTCCATTGGTGAAAAAAATCACACACTAGCTGATTAAAAGTTTAGTTCTACTGAAAACATCAAAAACAATTGAACTATAATTTACTTTCTCTATATCTATAAACTTGCCCTATGTCTCTGCCTGGTGGTCAAAAATGTTTGTCACTGGAACTGCTGTACCTTTCTGCTGCTTATAGCCCTTTCCAGATCAGGTCAGAGTCACATTCATTGACATAAAACTGTCCCTGTCATTTCTCCTTGCACACATGCACTTCTGAGTCACATTTTTGGGAAACATATCCAGCTGCTTATCGTTCTCTCTCTCCCTCTCTCTCTTCTCTCTCTGTCTTTCCCTTTATCGAGCTCATGTGCTCCCTGCGGCACGGCACTCACCCTATTTGACCCACATGACCATAAGTAAAAGGCTTCTGGCAGGCGAGTTCTCTAGCTTTCATTTGAAAATCATTATAACCCAATTACAGTACACAAACTCACACAAATGCAGCATTGTGTGAGTGTATTTGTCTGTTTATGTGTGTGTGTGTGTGTGTGTGTGTGTGTGTGTGTAGAGGAATGGGGGGTAGTGTTATTGAAAACTACAAATCGTTTAGGGACATTATGTGTCTTTCTTGTCTCGAGGAATCCATTTGACAACAGGGACATTGTGCGAGTATCTATGTGCGTGGTCTATCTTTAGTTAAGAAAGGATTTGAATAAACTTTTTTCAACCTTGTCTGCTATGAAACATCTCTTAGCATTTTTGATCATCCCCATCAAAAACCTTTTGCCTCACCAATATATGGTACCATGGCAACCCATGAAAGATCCTGCTTAAGATCTTCTGTCTAGGTCTAGGTCTTTATTTATACAGTCTATGGTCTCTAGATGTGTACTGGTGTAGAGTTCTTAATTACAATTTAATTGAGTCATTTAGCAGATACTTGAATCCAAAGTGACTTATGAGTACATTATTGGCTAGATCACTGCTCTGCACTGAAATTAGACTTTCCAGAGAACGGTAGGCTAAGTAGAGTAGGTCACCTCCCTCCACCCTTTATCCTTTGCTGCCGGAGCAACACTTCTGGCTCATGATAATCACAAAGGGACACAACGCAGTCTCTGTAAGTAGGCCGAAACAAACATAGGCTGTTTTTGCCAGCTTAACCCTCATGAGCACAGTATCACCTTAGAAAAATAAACGATTCTGGCATTGAATATTTGGCTTTGGACAAGAGGATTGCTTCAAATACAACAGCAAAGAAAGATTTAAGAGTACAGTCTACTGTTGAGAGTGAATTTATTGTAGTTATTTTTCATTCAGTGCAGATAAAATGGATGAAGAAAAGACAGAAATGTTCTATGCAAGGCACAGTGACTATGACAGCCAACAAGATCACCCCATCATTGCATTTATAGGCCAATAAGGCATTAGAAGGATGTGCCTTTTGTCAATATGTAATTACGAACATGTTTGGGTCTGTTAGTTTAGTAGGCGTTTCTGTACCTGCAAGTGTGTTCTAAAGTGTGTTGCTGTGTGGGTGTTCGTATGTGCGTAATATTTGTAAGTGTGTGTGTGTCATTCAAATTCTTACACTCATTGGTAACTGGGTCTCGTGCTTTGACTCCCAAAAATTTCTGGAGATATTATCTGATTTGTTTTTCTTCCAATAATACATATAATAATATGTATCGGAATATTATAGGAAGGAGTGATTTGATCTAAAGTTCATAGTAATATATTAGGCCATATTGTGACAAGGCGTCTCAGACTGAGAAAGCGAGTGGCTATGGGGCGAAAGGTGCAGGTAGGTATCATGTTTGCTGGTCTGCAAGCCCCATCGATTTCTTTCATAGAGTTGCAGCACACTTTTGCTCTTAATGTTTCCATGGTTACTGTTACTGCTCAGAGACAAAGAAAGCATTATTTACAGCACAAACATGTAATTCACTGAAATCCCTTTTTGTCTTTTATGATTTAGTCATAGAGATTTAGTCATCTGAGAAACAGACGAAAGCACAGTTACCTGACCCAGCAAAATGCTATTAGCATAGATCACACGGAAAAAATCATTAGATACTGTAAATAAGAAGTAATACTCTTTCCAGTATTACCCAAAAATGTAACAGTTACATCTTGCCCGGTCAGTTGTAATAAACTTAATAAGTTGTTATGTTATGTCATGTCTTTTATGTATTAATTTCCCAGCCATGTATTAATTTCTCAGCTGAGCAGAGCAATTAAACTGTAAAAATCTTTTTATAATCTAGACGCCAATATGCTAACTTCCAATGTTTTCACTTGGAGAACTTTGGTGCCATGAATTCCAGTTTAGTAACTTCTATCCCCAACTAAGAGCAGACACACACACACACACACACACACACACACATACACACACACACATACACACGCACACACACATCTAAATATTGACCAACAGAAGTGTGCTATGTAATACAGGTTGTGCTTCCTCAGTATTCCCACAGGGTGGCACTATCGATGGAGTCTGCACTGGCCTTCAGACCCCCAGCATGGTCTCCTTTCAGGTACTTCCCCCCTGGAGCAAGAATCGCCATCTTGTTGACATCACAGAACTCAAACAGAAACTGGACTGGCGCTGCGCTGCTGCAGCTCACTGTAGTGTCTTCTCCAACACACCAATACTTCCCCTGGGAGTCTGGGCAAACAACACAGAAGTAATGAGACCTGGCTGACACACTGTGTCATTGAATTATATATGGTATTCAGAAGAAATTAGGTGGTTGATCCATGTATTCTTCCCATCAATAATATATGAACTTCCTCATAAGGATACATACAGCTTAATAAGGCTGTTGTAATTTAATATTTGTTCATATCATTAACATCTATGACTATATAATATTAAGCACTTTGCAGGTAGCAATTATTGACTGTTTGAGGAGCAAATGATAACTTTCGAGTAATGTTCTACAAAAGCATAAAAGTGACGTAACCTTGATACATGATGCTGCGCTTATTCCAGGAGAATGTTATGTTCTTGCAAAACTGCTGGTTAACCAGTTCAACTGTTAACAAATGTACTGATTGCGAGTCGCTTTTGATAAAAGCATCTGTTAAATGCATCTGCTAAATGCTGTAAATGTAAGTGTAAATGACTATGAACTATGCAAAAAATGTCTTTCTTCTACTGACTTTGTCGTTGTAACCGATGGTAAATAGAGCTGTTACCTTAGAACTCCAAGGCAATTAAAACAAATCACAGAGCCATACTGGCGATTATGCGTCACGTATGCTAGCTCAGTAGGCCATGACTGTAGCTAGTTGTCATAGGAGGCTACACTGACGTGAAACTGTGGAATGGAACTTCTTCAGCGTCTGAGGAAGACATTATAGGAATTTAACTGTATACTTTTAAAATTGGTTTTATATTAGACATTTGAACTTTGAGCATCAATATCTTTTTAGATACAACACCGAGAGCAAATCCATTGGCATAATATTTTTCATCTCACTGCAAAGAGTAAGTTACGTGGCTTAGTTTTATCAATCCACCCTGGCTGGTCAGGCTTTAAAAAAAATAGTAATCAGAATCAGCAAAAAGCTATCAGGGCCTCCCTAAATAAATCCTTTGAAAGCGGCTGCAATATAGTTTTCCAGACACATAGGCACAGCTCGTTTGAACTCCACTTCGCTGCTACGGTGTCTTTATCCGGCTCGCACCTGCACCCATCTTGCTGGGTTGGATCAACCCAACATCCTATATTTAATCGACAGCTGGGCTCAAAACTACCCAATGTGGGTTGTTTTTAACCCAGCATTTTTGAGGGTTTAGTAGGATAAAAATAATGTAGCTTTTGGTTGTTTCATAAGATATGGTGAAAATATGAACATATTGCCTACCTTTGAGGCAGTAGGCTCCACTGTGAAACTCCAGCTGGAAGATATCATAAGAGGCACGGTTTGAGTCCAGGGTTGGCATGCCAGCCTTACGACTGCCAATGAAGCCATCTTCTCCACGAAGGACAATGATTGGACGGTTGATCAGCTTCATTATAAACTGTTCCGCTTCCCCTGAGGAGAACAAAGGGTTAGATTTGGGTCCAAAGCTCTGATGCCAACTGTATGATTTTTTCCGTGATGCTGAGCTGGAATGGACACAGAACCGACCAGCGCCATCAACAGTAGCAACCAGCTGCCCGTTCTTCTTGGCAGTCACGTACTTCCCGTTAGCTGCACGCACGCACACACGCCCGTCGCGCCACTCCAGTTCAAAGTAGCTGTTGGTGGACCTGCGATGCACAAACAAACAAACACAAACACCAAGAGGCCGTGGTGTTGCAGCTAATGGAGCGCGACAGTTGACGCAGTGACACAGTGTGTGTACGCAAAGACATGCTGTTACTTGGTGGAAGCGGTGCACTGCACGCCTCCAGTGGCCGTCAGAGTCCAGTATTTTCCAGAAGCGGTTCGGAAGGCGCACTTCCTGTCGCCACGACTCATCTCCAGTTGGAACACTTCCTGGTCCCCCTCTTCCTTCTGATTGGCTGACAAGTCCATGCCTAGAGACATGGCAGAAGCATCATAGTAGCCTGCTCTCATTTGGCCTTGGCCTCTGCAGACCTTATATAAAACCCCAGAGGATAGCGAGTTAGGTGCTACAAGCTTTAGCATAGCAGCTAATAAACCTTTCCTTAATGTGTAAAGTTAATAACAACTGCTTAAACCAATAATATACTGTAACCGCTATACAGTACCTCGACAGGTTCGGTACAAATGAGGCCAATAGCCACGTTATTGTGGAAGTATGATTATGAATTATGGGTTATGGTTAATATTGATTTAAACACATTATTCAACAGTGTTATGTAAACGTGTTAACCCAACATTGATTTTAAGAGCCAATGTCTAAAGGCATTTATTTTTCAAGTAGTATTCTTATTGTGGTCTAGCTTTGGTTGTTCTTAGGTCTGCAGTGATGTAACAGGAGAACACACCCCAGTTTTGAGAACCGAGGAGAGAAGACTGGAGTTCTGCCAAACTAGTCACCAGTGCTAGTCACCAACTGTATATTCCACTCGATGCACCATCATGCAAATACATCGATACCAATAAGCTAGCATATTGTCCGGTACAGAAAAACCACATGACACACCTACTGAATTCTCTAAAGCTCGCCATCTTACTTTGGGCTGCCAGTCCATCTTACTTTGGGATGCCAGTCCATCATGAACACACACACACACACACACACACACATGATTGCAGTATCAACAGTGGGTCTCCTGTTAGCTTAACCTTTGTCTTGAAAGTGGCAGGAAGCCAGGATGCCTGGAGATAATAAGATAAGAGCTATACTGCAAACCACAACAGCTGGGAATTCAACCCAACTGTTACCTTTCCTCTCAAGAATCTTGTAAAAGAGGTTTTGTTTAACATTACTAGGTCACTTGAAACAGGTCACAAAATCCATGAGAAATGAGGAACCCTACTTGAAGTCATGTTGGCCTAGAATAGATTTTGGTCTATTAATGTTTTTTTTTTTTGTCCATGAGCTGGTGTCCCACAAAATGTTCATGTGCAGTTCTGCACTATTCCTGTCAGCCGGCTAAACCTAGACCTATAGCCTGGGAAGTACAGGGACAAAGGAAATAAAGCATCTAAGTGAGTGTAAATGAATGATTAGAAAGGCCATTCAATAATTATATGTATATGAGTGCTATATGCCAGCTCTTTCACCCAGCACATGCCAGCTCCTTCACCCCGCACCCCTGGGGCGGGGGGCCCCCGGGGGGGGGGGGGGGGGGGGCGGGGGGGGGGGGGGGGGGGGGGGGGGGGGGGGGGGGG
>JAOEHI010045727.1:0-20919 GCA_025447815.1 Percopsis transmontana | reverse complement strand
AGAGGAGAGGAGAGGAGAGAACAGGGGAGAACAGGGGAGGAGAGGAGAGGAGAGGAGAGAACAGGGGAGAACACTGGAGGAGAGGAGAGGAGAGGAGAGGAGAGGAGAGGAGAGGAGAGGAGAGGAGAGGAGTTGGAAATAGTGGGGGAAGGGGAGGGAGGCTGGCAGGGAGCTGAAGCTAACCTCACAGAGAGAGAGGAGAATCAGAATATCTAAAGCCGCCAAGTACAATAAATACACAGGAATTTATCATTAGAAATGCACACACACACACACACACACACACCACACACACACACACACACACACACACACACATACTATGTACTGTGAATTCAAATCTAAAACCCTGGAAATGTGCAGATCAGAACTATCCCTCAGCCATTCTGATTCACACAGAAACCTCTCCACATCTCTGTGAGGACTGCCCTCACTCATGACGTTAGGACACATTTATAAGGCACATTCACTCTTTCACTCTGGGTTGTATTATCTGTCACATGCACAAACATGCACATGCACAGGGTGGCTGTTAGATCCATTAGTGGGTCATGCAACAGTCATTGTTCATTGCTTCCTATAAGCTTCTATTTTCAAGAGCCAGTACAAACAGTTAGGTGTTTAGCTACACACAAACCTAAACAAACATACTGGCTTTGTGTGTGTGACAGAGTGTGTGTGTGTGTGTGTGTGTGTGTGTGTGTGTGTGTGTGTGTGTGTGTGTGTTCTGGACCGTTTGTTCATACATGCACCCATTTATAATTGTCATTAGCCATTTTCTTACTCATGCTATGTGTGAGTTATGATTGATAGGTACATGCATAACCAGGTAACATAAGGCAGAGGTTCCCATGGATGAGTGCGAACGTCAAAAACATCTGTGGCAAGAATGTCAGTTCAATGCGTGGCATTGTTGTACAGGGGAGGAGGCGTGTTGTTTCCAACACGCATGTTCAAGTGTGGCTCTTTAAGCCACGACGGATGTTTGGCTAAGGCGCTGGACGACTGAGAAAGTCACGGAAGGCCCGGTGGGCTTGAAGCCGTCTAATAATGGCCTCGCTAATTGTGTCGTAGAAGTTGATGTATGACTTAAGGATGCACAGTGCACAGCCTAGAGCTGAACAAAGAAGTTATGTTGAATGTTTCTTTTGTCGTTAAGGCTGTGGTCATGTTGTTAATTTGTTTCTGTTGCAAGCACCGTGGGGTTTCTAAATTTAACTAAATGTCCCTCGTTTAAATATGGCATATGATAGGACGCCTAAAATGTAATAAATCTTGAAGGAACCTCTCCCACTGTTGATGCTCCAACTGACATTTGATCTCCAGCTGTCCCAGCAGAAGTTTGTCCGTGATAGGTTTTAGATGAATAATCCATATATGTGTGGGTTTATAGAGCTGAAAAGCTTGTATTCTAAGTGAAGCTTTGCTTTATAAATAAATGTTAATATCCTATTCATTCATGACAACTTTTTAAAGTCTTTTTAAAGCAATACTACTTGACTCTCTTCTTGTCTCTACTTTATTTGAATGATAAAAAAACAACATTTTATTGACTGGGTCAAGCAGTGTTAGGTTTTGGGTGAATGTGCAATGTAAAACAAGATACACATGCAAACACACACACACAGACACACACACCTGAAGCTGTAAAATGAATTCCCTGTCGTATCCCGCTGTTTGCTCTCCCAGGTGAGGTGTGCACTGTTGACATCTCTTATGGACTGCTTTGGTCTTTTTTCTGAGAAATACATGCAAACTCACACACACACACATACACACACACACACACTAGGGACACCAGGGTCAGTGTGCGGTTGTCTGTGTCAAACTGGGAGAGGGAATGGGCTGCTTGTCTTCTCTCTGCAGCGATACACACACACACACATACACACGCACACACCTGGCTTGTGTGTCAGTGCATATGGCCGCAGTGCGGTCAGTTGTGACAGACAGATCTTGTCCCCTTCATCTGACCCGGGGTCATCTACACTCACACACACACACACACCTACAGATCTCTCTAACTACGCCTAACGAACCATTTCCTTTCGACCAGTGTCCACACCATCCACCACTGGCCTAATGACACAGAACAACTAACAGGCATCAGAGAACACATCTAACTGAGCTTTACCACAGAGCATTACAATATCCCCCCAGATGCATTTCACAGCCAGGTTTTAGAACCTAACCAAACACGCCTGTGCAGACTAGCTGGTAAAATGCACCGCTGTGCATACGCCTCGAACCTCTTCTTCCATTTCATTGGAAGAATCAGCTCAGTTTCGCTTGATCGAAGTATCAGGTAGTGGCTGTGTTCACAGTGTGGGTTATTGTGAAGCCCTTGCACCTGCAAATGTAGAACTGTGTGTGAGCATGCAAACAATACATACATAAACACATAAATATATATACATAAATAATTGAAGTAAATCTTTCAGGGTGGAGTGGGGAGGGGCTTGAGGTGTTAATTGTTAAAGAATACTTTATTTGGGGGGGGGGTTGTGGATCTCATAGTTTAAGAAGAACTGCCATCAGTCGAGCCGGGGAGCCATTGTTCTGTGGCATGCTAAGAACGGGTAGTAAAGCTTAATTGCAGCGCAGCGGTGTATAGAGTCTGACAGGTGAAGAGGTCGGCAGAGCTGCTTTATGGGTGCTAAGAAGAAAGCACAGGGGAAGGCTCGGTCAGCTAGGTGGACATTGTTCTTCCATTATAAAGCCCCCGCACTGCCCTTGTGTGTACGGTATCTCTGAGAGGAATGTGCGTGTGTGTGTGTGTGTGTGTGTGAGTGAGTGCGCATGTGTGTTTACCTAGCACTCAGTGGTATAAAGGTATGGAAGTGGGTGATGCACAGGTCACCCGCTGTTCATTACCACGCGTTAGTGTGTAGTGTGATCGTGCGTGTGTGTGTGTGTGTGTGTGTGTGTGTGTGTGTGTGTGTGTGGACCTAATGGAGAGTAAACACAGCGCTCCTAACCATTAACAGTACCTGAGTGTTTGGCACTGGGGACACAGAGAGAATCTATCTAGGGCCACTTCCTCTTTGTGACTGAAGAAATTCAGGCCAGAGAATTTATGTTGTCTTTTGTATTTGACTTTAATCCCTAACCCGCTTGGCCCAGCCAGCCGGAGTCCGTATGTCATGCTGTCTAAGAAAACATACTGAAAATAGTATACCCCAACCGTAAGCCTGGAAGGAAGGAAGACTTTGCACATAATTTGGACAAAATTTGTAAATTAAAATGTTAACTTTTATTATGTATCTAGCTGGGAGATGCTGAAATGAAAACCAGTACACATCTCATCTATCCTGTACACACACACACACACACACACACAAACACACACACACACACGCACGCACGCACACACACACAGCAATAATCACTTTATGGCACTCAAGAGAATAACATATCACTCTAGCTTCATAAGCACTGTAGAAGTCATCTTTAAACAGCGAACCACACAGTCTTCAGGACATTAAGGTCCTACAAACCCGCCCCCCTCCCCCCCTTGTTTGTTTTGGACCCAACTTCTTGGCGGGCTGGTGTGTGAAGAATCAGTCCAGTTGATTTCTTCCTTTTTCTCTGTGTCTCCGGCGGCCTGTCTGGCACGCAGCTGCTCTCAGCTCTCCCTGGAAATACGCCCAAAAACACCAACATGAAAAGTTTAGCACCAAATGAAAAATTCGCAGTTTGAAAGAAGTGAAATTCATACTAATAATGTTATTGAGCATTTTCAATAATTGAAATTTTTAAAACTAATGATGGTATGATTGGAAGCATAGCAGGTGACTTAAAGTCACTATATTACAGTATATTTGTACACTTTTACACAGCCTCTCTGTATTAACATTTGTTGAGCTGCCTGCTCTTTAAATAGGAGCACCAGCCAAATAACTAAAATGGAAAATTTTAAAACATACTGTAATTCCTTAGAGAAAGGGGTTGTAGATTCTGCTGGTGAAAGGATAGATGAGGGAGAGGAGAGGAGAGAGGAGAGAGAGACATAAAGGAGAAGGGCCAGGGGTCTTTTTGACATAAGTTTGGACAGGTGGGGTGTTGAGATGTCAAATTTAATTTGTCTGCAGGAAGCCTTTCAGTCAGCCAGTAAGCCAGTGCGGCAGCCAACCGGTTGGTTAGCTAACAGCTAATCAGCCAACCACTCTGCTACTCAGTCACAAAGTTGGAGATTCCGTGTGTATGTCCAGACAACTAGTCGGTTGATTCTAAAGTCTGTCATTCAGGGAGTCAGCTGGTAAGTCCACCGATTAACAAGCCAACAAGTCAGTCTGACGCGTAACAGCCTCCATGCGTTGTATATTTTCAGAGCGCCACATGCAGCTGTGTGCGTGTGCAGTGGGGAACGCGGTGCACGTACGGCCGGGAGTGCACGTGTGAGAGAGAGCTTTAAGTAGGCCTACATATGTATTTATACGTATCTGTGTGTGTGTGTGTGTGTGTGTGCGGTTGTGTGGGTGGCAGGTTGTGGACATTAGTGTGTCTGTGTTTTTCTGAGGACCACCCATAGGCCACTCCGGGTGAGGCCTGGGCCTGGATTAATTACGGTCCCTGTGTGAGGTGGGTTTTGCGGCGGGGTAAGGGGGTGGGGGGGTGGGGGGGTGGGGGGGGGGTACACCTGTGAGCCCCGGTGCGGCTTTGTCATTTTAAACCTCGAGACAGCTCCCTGACGTGGCCTGGTAGAGAAGTCGGCAATGAATCCCAGTCTTCGCCCCCCTAGACCAAGGGAGATCTCACACATGTGTTTCATATTCTCGTTTGTCCAAAAAATAAATTCCAAAAAGGATGAAGAACAAGCGTGAATTCCAGATATGCTTTCTGTTACACTTTTTAACTTCTCAAATATGCTTGGGGATAAACGCAAGAGTCAAACATTCTGGCATTTCAAAACACACACATGAACGTGTAGATTTGGATTTCAGCTTTGTGAAAAACCTGGGGATGATGGGGAAGGTTTTTCAATACCTGACAAATGCAGACTTGCTGTTGGAGATACACACAGGAGGGCCACCATTACTGGGAATGGAAGTAAATACTGTAAGACTGAAATCCTAATATGATTGGCAGTGAGATAAAAAGTGACACAATTAATTACTGACAACGCAAAATTTGAATAAAATTCTAAAATCACACATAAAGGTGAAAATGAAGGCAGTGAGGATTCCTCGCAGCTGAATGGGTGGGGGAAGCGAGCTCCGCACGTTCAGAGAAGACAGGACAGGGTGTCCTGTTGAAGAGATATATAGGAGTCGCCCTTTACTGAGACCCCAGCAAATATAAATGGCGCTTCAATCTCGTCTGCCCACCAGCGGGCCTCGGAGCGCTATTGGGGGTTTGATGCGTTTTACTTCATGCCGGCAGCGATAAATCTGTCACGCGGTGGAATCCGTCTCTCAACCGCTGGCCGGAGGGAACAAATTGTGGCTTTGGGTCGGAGAGGAGGAGAGGAGGTATGGATGGAGGCAAAGCGAATGAGAAAGAGAGAGAGAGAGAGGGAGAGAGAGAGGGAGGGGGGAGAGAGAGAGAGAGAGAGAGAAGTGACCTGTCAGCCCAACTCATTCATCATTCGGACAAAATGGTCGCCTGCGTCTTTTTCCGCTGACTGACCAAAACATCCCATGGTAAGCAACTTTTAAGGAGACATGAAGTGGTGTTCGTGGGGTCTCTTTGTAGCTCTTCACCTTCTTTTCAGCCACTTTTAATTCTTTCACCGCCCCAGTATCAGTAGTATCAGTAACACTCGGAAATAGAGGCACACATTTTCCCGTCTCAAAAATTAAAAAATTGAAACCTTTCCTCCTGCAGTTTGTTGCAGCCCGTGCCTGAGCTCATGTAGCAGCTATGTATCTCCTCCCATGCCTTCAGTATTTAAGAGCAAACCAAGGTTGGAAATAATATGAGATCATTTAATGCTGGAAGCAGCACCAACGGTGAGAGAGAGAGACGCGCAGTGAGAGAGGCTAATCGTGTGTGGTATTCATAGAGCGCTGAGACGCCTTCCCTGCTCCCTTTTTTTTATTAGCATTATCTTTATTTAAGTACGGCCCCGTGAGCCTGTGTACTATGGTAATATGTAGCTATGGGAAGCTGGCAGGCTGCGTACCACATTAATGAGGACCTCCAGGAGGACTGGTCAGAGAGACTGGGGTCTGTGGCAGCCAGCAGGCTGACAGCTACGACCTCTGGAGAAAATGGGGAGCCAGGAGGATTTGGCAACACTGTGTGTGTGTCTGTGTGTGTGTCTGTGTGTGTGTCTGTGTGTGTGTCTGTGTGTGTGTGTGTGTACGTGTGTACGTGTGTGTACTGTATACGTACAAGAAAATCTTTTCATGTTCACAGATAGTGGTACAGCACACGTGCACACGTATACACATACACACACACACACACACACACACACACACACACGCAGTAGTAAACGGAAGAACATGTTTGCACATGCACATGCTCTCTCTATAACACACACGCACGCAAGCTTTGCCCACATGCACTTACACGGTCCACACATACACAAACATCCAATTCAACGTGTCACTCACAATCCGGCAAACAAAAACTCAGATTTCACCCTGAACCCCGGCTGTGTGTGAAATCAGCAAACCACCCAGCGCCACCGCCGTGTTGGGCGGCAGACTTCTGGCCTTCTGGCAGAGAAACCTATCCTCCAACGGTGTTTACAACACGACTGTGCATGTCATCTGACATCCACGAGAGGGGTGTTTGGTTATTTGTCTACGGTTCCTGTGCGGCCAGGACAACAGAAAGCGTATGTCGCGGCCTCACGAGAGTGCTCCGTGGGCAGTCCCTGCGCACAGCAACGGGGGACAATGTTCAATAAACAAACAGTCTTATATAAATTCGGGCAGTAAAATGCATACACAAGTATTGGTACATAGCAGAGTCAGAGTTTAAAATCTTCAGTTAGGAAAGGGGGCGGCTGGGTTTAGGGATCACAGTCCCAGATGAAAGTGTCCATCATGCCAGCTTGATGTCCACACGTCAACTGTGAGGCATGGCTATTGCTCTGTTGCTATCCTACTACAACATTCACATCTGAAGTATGGGCAGATGGGTCTAACAAGCATGAGTAGCTCAAGATAAACTACAAGGACATATTTATCTGTCTTTAGACAGACTTACAGTGAGTACAATTACTAGTATTAGGGAGCTGGTAAGAATTATGTATTTTGCCCATGGATGTTTAAGGGTAGGACAGGCACATAGAGGATTGAACCCACAACCTTTTGTTGACCACCCTAAATGCTATAGGTGAAAATACAGTTCCCTATACCAATCTCACAATCATAGGTTGTGTGCATGTGCACTTTTTCCGGTCATGAGCTTCTGATTCGCATTTTACCCCAATAATATTTCACGTCTGAATTTGCTTAGTGATGCTAGCACCTACACATGACCAGTTTTTAAGCCCAAGAATTGAACTTAAGACCATGGAACGATGAGGCCACACCTTGAGTGATGTATGTTACAAATCAGATTCAGAAGGAGTCAGAGGATAGAAACATGAAGACTTAAATTGTGAATGTTGACACAAATCACTCAATTTCTTTCTCTCTCTCCCTCTCTGTGTATAAGCGTGCACACAGACATGCCCACAGGTCAGTGTGTGTCTGTGTGCATATCCATGCTTACATACACAGATGCACATATATGAAACAGGAATGTATGTATACTGTATCACACACTCACACGCACACACTTTGCGAGCAGAGCAGTAAGTGAACAGGGACTCTGAGCCAATTTTTCACGCATCGACTGTCCATCTGCTTTGGTCATAAGCAGGGTGGAGATGTTCCCCTAGACACATGGAACAATGTTTCACGGCTAATTCCCATCTAACACAGGCAAAAATGTACTTAACACCCCACTACCACAGAGGTTTCATGACTCCGCTAGGAGCAAAGCCGTTGCCTCAGCAATACTGGCTGAAAATTATCAGAAAATTGTGAGATCATAATATTATTTAGATATACAGAAAATTACTTAAAACATTTACTTTATCAAAGAGATCATTCAGAGATCAATAATCAGCTTATTCTAAATAACAAATCATTATTTAGCCAGAATTAGATAAACTAACAAATAGACAAATATTTAGCAGTCTGCATTTTCATTTAGTTTCTATTTTCTAGTATGTTAATTATAAACGTCAGGTTCAGAGTAAAAAAGATACATGGTTAGTTCTTCTGTGTGCCCCGAGAATTTGGAGCAAGAAGTTTTCTCCACATTCATGGCCACAAGGTCAACAGAGGATTCTTACAAGAGCTTTCTTTGTCTCCTTTATCAATCTTCTCTTTCATGTTCCCTAATTTAATAATTATACTGAATCAAATGAAATGCGAATAGGAGTGGACAGCCAGAAGAACAACAGCCCCATCTCCTCACATTAAAACATACTCTGAATCTTCCTTTTGATTCATCAGTCCATTTTTATATATTTAATATTTTATACAGTATTTACTTCTATAATACTCTATCTGTCAATTTGGAGAGCCCTGTCATTCAATTGGGCCCTGACCTGTGCACTCTGTGCTTGTAACATTTGCAAGCTAAAAAAATTTAAGCGCTTCCAGTGGCTCACGATAAGAGCTTCAATGAAAAGTCCGGAATGGAAATCTTTAACAAAAGCCATTTCTACACAGCAGATGCATTGGCAACTTAATAACCAATTATCAAATACACACAGTAGCAAAATATTAACAAATACTGGGAAATACAACATTGTATGTAAGTAAAAGTATACCACAAATATGAATGGCCAGAGTGATATAGTGGCAGTACATTAGTAGAAACAATTAAAACACTAGTTGCATGGTAACACAGGAATGCTACAGTACAAGGAAAGATATACAAGGAAGCTATGTCTTGATATTCCTATCCAGACGTAGATGAGCGATGGGTCGAGCGACAGCCTGTCAATACCCAACATGCACAGGAAATAAAGAGACCCCCTCCCCCCCCACAACACACACACACACACTTTCCCAATGGGCAGCTACAATATGAGTGTTTGGGGGAGGGGTGTGGGTCAAATAGATCATAGTAACAGCCAATAATAAATGGATCATGCTTCTATGTTTTTAAAGCCCGTGGCAGCTGTATTGAATGGGAAACCTTGTGTGCGGGTGAAAATAGAGGTTTATTGATCAGAGACAACGCAGGGGAGGGTGAAAGGGAGTGGGCGGAGGGAGGGAGAGAGAGAGAGACAGAGAGAGAGAGAGAGAGAGAGGGGGGGGGGGGCTGTCTGACATCCAGGAAAATTATGTTCTCATTGAGTTTTTTCGGTCCCCCCATTCTCCCCTAGCGCACAGAGAAACACACCAAACCACACACACACACACACACACACACACACACACACACACACACACACACACACACTGTAGTCTAATGGCCAGATAATGATGAGGCCGTCGCCTTAAATATACTGTGGCTGTGCTCAGACGGGGCACGCTCATTTTAAATACTGTTTATTTGTTTTAAAGGTGAGGACGGCTGAGTATTTTTACGCTCATTTGTTATTTTGTGGTGGTGTTCCTGTCTGCTGTACATAGGGTTCTCTCTCCGTGGAGCACTTCCACATTATACCGTGCGAATAATAAACAGTTATTGAGGTAAACAGAAGGAAGAGGCACCGCTGTATCTCAATATATATTTTTTTTTTTACTCAATGGCAGCAATTTAATTCTGGTCTTTATTTTTGCAGCCAAACTCAAATTTCAAATGGGTTTTTATCTTCCTTTGTTTCTGTTTCCTTCACTCCAGCGTGGCATGGAAGCCCAGTCACACACAGACTGGGTCGCGGTCCAATCTAAACAGCAGGCCGCTCGGCAGCTAAACGCCGGGTTGCAGGAGCGCTGCGGTCTCCAGAATACTTTGTCTGTGGCCAGACAATTAAGGATTTAGGTGTGGCGATATAGGAAGAATGTGGAAATCGGATCCTGGCGGCCCACACCCTGCCGACTCTCTCTCTTTCTCTCTCTCTCTCTGCCCTCGCTCGTTCGTTCTTTCTATTTTTTCTTTTTAAGTCCAGTCTCTTTCTCTTCATCAGTCTTTCTCATCTGCTCTTCCTCTGTCCTCAACTTTTCTTCCTCTTTTCTCCCTCTCCCTCTCGCTCTATCCCATTTCTCTTTCCATGCCTTTTCTTTCTGTCTGCCACCCCCCAAATCCACTTCTCTTTCTCTCTTTCTCTCTCTTCCTCTCTTACGCCCCGCTAGTCTGATCAGTCAGTCTTTCTTCTCCCAGCAAACTTCCACTCTGAGAGAGAGAGAGAAGGAGAGGGAGAGAGGGAGAGACAGGACAGAGGGAGGCAGCGGAAGAGAGGAAGCTGTAAAGGGAGTGAAAAAGAGGGATTAGGGGCAGGAAGAGAGCAAGAGAGAATGACAGAGGAAGAGAGAAGGAGGCAGGGAGGGGAGGGTGTGCCTGGAAGAGAGAGATAAAGAGAGAGCAAGGGAAAGTTGGGGAGGATGGCGGAAGATAAGGGAGAGAATGAGAGAGCGGCAAAGGGAAGAGACGGACAGTGGAAGGAGCAGACCCGACTGCCGGGCAGTCTGCGGACATTTGCCTTGTTATGGTTTCTATACTTGAAAACACAATGTGTAGCATCCTCTTGTAAACAAAGTGTACTAACCCTTTCTACTTGTGTCCATGCAGACAGAAAACAGGTACTGCTGCACGGCCTACCTAGCTGGATGTCCACTCAGGGTCCGCTATGATGTCGTGTCGACGAGTCTGCGTGGCCGTCTGTGTAATAGGCTCAAGGGGGATGGAGAGACATGCCCTCCACATCCCCTCTCTCTTCTTGCCCCCTGGCCCTGTCTAACCTCTGGAGCAGCAATGGGAACCTATCCGTCACAGAACATGACAGGAGATCCTTCCTGTTGCAAGCTGTGCTTTGTATACTGGTCACTGTGAAGAGACCCCCCTCCTGTGTTTGAATAGGTAGAGACTGCTGCAAAGCAGGGTTGGGCTGTGTGTTTTTAGTATGTTTGACGTCCTTGCACACTTGTCTTACTTTCTTTCTTTACTTGTCTTTCTCTTTTCCCTTTTTCCATCTTTCTGTCAATCGGTCTCTATCCCTCTCTTTCTGTGTATCTGTCTCTCCGCCCTCTGTAGACGAGAGGAGAGGGAGAGGAAGAAAGGGCAAAGGAGAGACAAAAGACAAAAGAGAGAGGGAAACAGAGAGCGACCCATATGTCAAAAGTTGAGGTGGAGCGATCATCAGTTTGATAAGTTGTAGACGATTCATGTTTCATTCCAGAAGTTCTCTTTAAAAAAAAAACTAGAAGTCTTGTTGTGTCTCTGAATGATGAGACAAATATAAAGTCCAGCTGAGGCCGAGGCAAATGGAGTGCATCAAACCGGGCCCTTATCAAACAAGCCTTTTGACCTATAAACTTTTCCCATAATCCCCCAGGACTGTCGACAACTTGTGATCCATGCGCCATAAAACCCCTGCTATTCATCCCCTCCAATTAAATCAATTATCATTTCTCGGATCGGATCTCGACAAATCACGGTGTTCGAGGGCCAGGTGCGGTCCGCTGGGGGTGTGCGGACAGCCGAGATGAGATGGCGGACGGATAGAGTCATCCGTCACGCTAAGTGGGATTGTCCTGACGCGGGCTGAGATAGATCCCATGCTGTAATGGACCTGTTTGCCTTGACTGTCTGTAGCCCCCTGCACCGACGCAGGCTGGAGAGCTGACCTGGGTCAGCAAGCATCAGAGTCGTTTTGTGCTGAAATGAGATAGACTCCACCATTTGAGAACCGACTCTTAAAATGCTACGTTAAATATATTATAATAATTATATGAAAAAAAACATTTAAAGAACAGTGCTTGGTTGGCTCTCAATGTTAATGTTTTTTTTTTAATCTAGGCCTAACATTAACTTGAAAATTCAAAATTTACAATCGAAGACAGGTGCTGCTGTAAAGTATCATATCAATTGAAACATTACTTCATGATAATTGAGAGAGCACTGAAGCCCCATTATTGGTCGGATTCACAAATGTATTTTTCCTGTTTTTATATTTATCAATACATATATTTGTTTTAATTATACAGTTAATCTTAATTTGGACACCTTACAAAACAACAGAATATTAACAGCTCAGTTTTATTAAAGAATACAAAATACAAACAAATTTCAGGTTTAGGTTTCTATATAATTCACTTTATGCAGCCTACAGTATATTTACCTACTGTATGAAAGTTTTTGCGAGCCCCTTGAAACTACCAAAAAGCTTTTGACCAATAACAGCGATTCTGGACCACCGAGCAGACAAACCTTGATACCTTAGAAATGGAGGGAAGCCATGGGTGAATGAATAAATGAATAAATAAATAAAAATAATTTATTAATTTATTAATGAAAAAGAATGAAATAATAAAAATAAAGACCAAAAATTGGAAGAGAATAGAAATTAAATAAAGAGGGGAGATTAAAGTGAGGGATGGAAATAAACAGCCGAATGGGAATGGCAGAAAGAGTGAGGGTGGATTGATAGAGGGAGGAAAGCAGAGAGACAGGGTAGAACAAAGCGTGTGTGCATTAATAGCAGAATAAGAGAACCGGAGAAGAAAACACAGAGGGAAGTGAATGAGGGAAGTTGAGAGGGAGAGAAAAGTGAGAGAGAGAAAGACAGATGAGAAGAGTCGGGGCTAACAGGGATTTCCTGAGGCGACGGTATCAATAGGTTTAACATGTCCGCCAGCGTCCCTCGCTTTTACTGTCGCTCCGCTGGGGTCCTGCCCCTCCGCTCTTCCCACATAAAACACATCAGTGAGTCCTTCCTCTCCTCCACAGCTTGGAAAGACGTTGACCGCCGGACATGGCCGGGCAGACGTGGGGGTTGCCCCCCCCCCCTCCCCGGCCCCAAACGTGTATTTATTATGTAAAACAACACTGAGGTCTCAGGACTACATGTAGGGTCACTTTACAAAACAGTGTGGGATCATTTTACATTGACTTACTGTACCAAGGATTCAGTGTGATGCAGTGTGTGTGTGTGTGTTTTCTCCAACTGTTGCTTTAGATCAGATTACAAACCGTGTTAACATGTGTATGCACATACTACATAGGATATATTTTTGAGATTTCAAAAATACATAGTGTTCCATTGGCACCTGTTTTAATATGCCACATGCTAAAACAAAATACTCCCACCATCATTGCTATACTCTGACATGTTAACGACCAGTGGATCATTTCCATAATCCCTTTCCTACAGTCCAATATTTTCATATCGTAAAAACGATTAAGCACGTTGATTTGAAATTATTTTCCACCCACTGGGGGTGAGAGAGAGAGAGAGAGAGAGAGAGAGAGAGAGAGAGAGAGAGAGAGAGAGAGAGAGAGAGAAAGGGAAACCTGGAGACATAGACGCCTGAAAGAGAAGGAGGGCAAAAAAAGAACTGGGAGGGCAAGAAAAAAGGGAGAGAGAGAGAAAGATACAAAGGGAGATAAAGAGAAGGAGGCGAAGCCAGAGAGAAGGCTGGGAGAGAACCAGGAGAGCGAGAGCAGGAGGGAGGGATGGAGGAAGAGGCCTGTGGTGGATTGTGGGTAGGGCTGCTGCTGCCTCAGCGGTCCTAGCCTGAGGTGATTTGTTTTCCTCAGGAAATATCTGTGGAGGCTAGAGGGGGCTAACGCTGGGAGCCCGGCCGGTAGCGGGCAACCGGCTCACATCAACCCCAGGAAAAGGGAGTGAAGCGTGCTGAAGAACTGAGCTCCAGCATGGATACGTGGATCTTTGTACTGTAGCTCCTGGGGAGTTTTTTTTTAATGCTACATGAATGAACTGTGTGTACACGTGGTGTAAAACTAGGGCATACTGTAGCAGCTACTCTACCAGTGATTTTCCCGCTTACATTTGAATGATGGTTTTATCAAAACAAGATGACTGGCTGTCTCTATCATTGTACTGGCATACCAAAGACATTTTACTAAATAATATGAATAAAATGAAAGCATAATAGGTGATCGTTTACCATGCAGCAGTACAAAAAAGAACACAGCAACACAAAACATGACAAAATAAGTTTGCGCTAAAATGATTGACTTGTATTGGCAGAGAGCGTGGCAGAGTTCTTCGTCGGCAAAAGGCTGCTTCATTTATACTGAGATACTGAATGGTATCTTTATAGGCAATTCAAATTACCTCTTAAAATCATAACAAGCACATTCTTCACTCCTCAGCAAATACAATATTATAACGTTCTGTATATACGATTCATCAGACTATAAAACTCATTTGTGTTATATTGGTTCAACTTCATATAACTATTCAAGTTGGAAGCCAACAGGGTAACTCGAGTTATTATAGGAGTTATTGGCCAATGATGGCAGGCCAGTGAGCTGATAGGTCCCTGTAACACATACACACTTATGGGGTACGTGGATGTGTGCGCATGTTCGAAAGTTTGCTTCCGGTTATCATCCAAACAATATGGCGTCGCAGCTTCCTCTCATGACGAGGGATTTTGTGGCGTCTGAAGACAAAACACGAGATATTACAGTATCCGATGGTCTTTTTCTGCTGTCGGCCAAGGTTTTCATTGTTGTGTCCAAGTCATCAAGGAAGCACTTGGATGGGTTATTATTACCCATGTTGCCATGGAACCAATGAATTAATATGTGATGGATGCAGGGGAGAGACAGTGTGGTCTGGGGAACCAAACACATGTTCAGCTCTCCACTGTCTCCCACTGTGATTCCCTCCATCTGCAGTATGTGTGTGTGTGCGTGTGTGTGTGTGTGTGTGTGTGTGTGTGTGTGCGTGTGTGTGTGTGTGTGTGTGTGCTAGTGTGTTCGCAAGCTGGCCTGCGTGCCTCTGTTTGTGCAATGTCTATATACTGTGTGTATATAGATTTCTGTCATGTGTATGTAGGCCTGTCTACGAACAGAGTACATTAGGCAAGTCTGTATGTGCATTTATGTATTTATGTTATCGTGCACAAGTTATGTGTCTCGTGTGTGTGTGTGTGTGTGTGTGTATGTGTGTGTGTGTGTAGGTCTTTTCTCTTTGGGCTGTGTTTGGCGAGAAGCTCCAGGGTTCATGTTTGTTGACCAGGGGCAGATTAGGAAGGAGATTAAGTCTGGATTTCCGTGCTTCAAACTTCATCAAACAGCCAGCGGGAAGTGACAAAACAGAACACATATGGAAACTAGCTCCCAGACACGTGTATAGAGTAACACACACATTCCTGGTGGGGCATGCTATGTTTACTTTTTGTTGTCAGTTCTGGAAAATATAACAATCATTTTCTCATCAGAGAATTTGGTGTAAATTGAGAAATCAGCCATTAGAAAAAATGGTGACACCTGCCGTTAAAACTGGCTAAGCAATAACGGCACCTACAACAGCAATCAGGTAATATCATTTGTCAGTTGAAAAAACATGTACAGAGTGCACCCTCTGTTTTTAATATATTTATAGATGTGCAGGCGACTGTAGTGTGTGTCCTGCAGATTGTATCTGCGTGTGTGTGTATGTGTGCGTGTGTGCGTGCGTGCGTGTGTGTGTATCTGTCAGGTTAAGCAGGAGGCCGAGGCAGGTGCATGACTCACACACACACTGACACACTCACACACTCACACACACACGCACACTCCAGCTTAAACAATTCAAAGCGGTCATGGAAATAGGAAGCTACAAGGAGTCAAGAGGAAGAGACATTTTGTAGTGTACATGTGTGTGTGTGTGTGTGTGTGTGTGTGTGTGTGTGTGCGTGCCCCTGTGTCCTTGCGAGTCCTTACATAAGAGATGGCGGGCTTGTATGTGTACAGTATGTGTGATTTCCTATATGTGTGTGTATGTAGATATTAGTGTGTCCAGTATTGCACAATATTGTTTATGTACATGTGTATATGTATACATGTGTAAATTTCTGCAGGTAAAGTGTAGTAAACCAACCACTGCAGGCATATTCATCAGTGTGTATGCATGTCCGTGTGCGTGCGTGTGCATATGTGTGTGTGTGTGTGTGTGTGTGTGTGTGTGTGTGCGTGCGCGAGACTGAGAGTTTGTCCTGTTCCTCTCAGGAAGAGATATAAAGCTCAGCTCCATGCTTGATCGATGTGTTGCTGTGTTCAGAGGAAGCAACAACAGTGTGTGGGTAGGTGGGGTTGGGGGGGGGGCAGTTATTTTGGAGCCGTCCAGATGGAAATGGGACCAAGACCGGGAGACTGCAGATATGGCTAGGAGGTTGGCATGTAGAGGTTGGCATGGTAACCCCTCCACACCTCAACACAGACAGACAGACAGACAGACACACAGACAGACAGACAGATTCAAGATTTAATTTAATTTGATTTTAATTAGTTGTAATTTCAAAGTGTGTGTGTGTGTGTGTGTGTGTGTGTTTGTGTGTGTGTGTGTGTGTGTGTGTGGTTCACAGGCATACAGAGGACAGATGAACAAACAGACAAGTAGCCGTGACACACATTCACACTGTCACACATATACTGTACAAACAGACACTTGAACGAATAAAGTTTGTTTATTGGCTAGAGGGGCGGAGCTTGAAACAGCCTTGTGTTGTGGCGACCGGTGGTACTGCACTTGGTGGAACACGACCTTTACTCCAATTCAAAAATTTGTCATCGGTTTTGCTGCGATGCCAATTTCTTTTTCGTCACAGTTTGCTCAAATGTATGTTTGTAACATACCAGTTGGTCCCTGAGCAGTTCTTTCTAACACACACACACACACACACACACACACACACACACACACACACACACACATTGTCTATCACACACCACTGTTGACAGGAACTGCCTAATCTTTCGGCTTCCTCTCAACTTGCACTGATGTAAATACATTTTCACCTTAATAAAATCCAACATGGACATTTGACAGTCTGTCTGTTAGGTGAACCACAGTCCAAAGGCACAGCAGAAACAGAGTATTTAATGCTTCATTAACAAATATCCAGGTATATGATTTTCTACGTAGGTGGCTGGTATTATTAGCACTTTCATGTGTTTGCTTTCGGAGAGGGGATCATAAATCTCTGAGAGAAAACTCGAGATCGGAGAGGAGTTACTCTCTAAAAATACTCCTGGTTTCTCATCCCGAGGGTGCGAGGGCTCCACGTGTGGTCTTACCTTAGAAACAGGAGGTAATGTCGCAGCTGGAAGCTGGGGAGGCTAAGAAAAGAAACACCCCCTCCCCAGCCCAATATAAAGGAAAGGTGATCCCCCTCCCCGGAACCTTTCACTTTCCTCGATGGCCCCTTGTATTTGACTGGTGCCCTCGTTTGCTGCCTATAACTGTAGAGGGAGCATTTGCAAAACAGCACCTATGGAACGTGATTGGTCCCAAGCAATTGCCCAATCTCTCTCTCACTCTCTCTCTTGCTCTCTTACTCTCTCTCATCTTCTCCTTTGAGTATCCCTGGCATCTCTTTATATCCAAACCTGTGTCATAAGTGGCGGTCGAACCACAGTGTTTTCTCAGGGTGGTTGGTTACCCTGTTCTCCTCCCGCGGTCACTAGACCATGGAAGGGGAAGAAGCTTGTTCAACATGTTTCCCTTTTTTCTTTTTTAAAGAACAGCCTCTCCTACCCCTCCCTATTCAATACCACCCAAGTGTTGGGGAACCTCCTATGCCAGGACGGGAGAGGCTGCCCATAAAACGAATCCAGTGACATCACATGATTTACTGTGGAGTTATTTAAGTACAGGCTGCCTGCATAGAATAACGTATACCGAGCGGCTCCGAAAAATAATTTACCTCAAACTGCGGTGGTCCGTGTTCTGGGATACATTACAAATACTGCACCACAGAAGCACAGGAGCAAATTTTTGTTCCAACGAACTCTACGGAGGTTAAATCTTTTTTCTACACAGAAAAGGAGGGCTCTCAGGGAGAAGACTGTACAGCCAATGGATTCTTTAATATTGCAGTTATATTTTTATTTGCAATTATTTGCAGTTTTCATGGTTAATATGAGAAGACCATTGTTTCTTCCCAATAATTGCTCAAAAGATAAAGGGAGAGCAAAGTAATAGTGTTTTGCAATGATATTCTGGTTTATATTGTTGATATGATATATGTTGATTACAAAACAAGTGTGGTTTTGGATGTGGACTGCAAAAGGAAGGGGTGATTGGTTTAGGCTGAAAAGTGGAGCTGTGCACACCCCACCCCCAAATACAATCTGTCACTGTGGTTATTAGCATTATCCACAGTAGGGCTGACCTTCACCAAATCACAATGGAATTGTACAAGTAGTTTTCAAACACACAAACATACGCGTCCAACGCACACAAACAGACCCACACACACACAAAAATAGTAACATTAAACAACACGGACAGTTTTACAGACATGCACAGCTTTAATGCCACAATTTGAGATTTGTGTAACATATCGACCCAGATTATAAAATGCCTTTAAGGTGAGTTTAGTCCTGACTTTTATTGTACTGACAATGATTAAGTTGTGGTAACGTGGTCTTAGAAAAACAGACCTCTTCTATTTATAGTTACAATGCATTTGACCTCCACACCACAGCTCAGGTGCCGGAGGTAAGCCTCCCTTATTTGGACGGAAGAAATCAATTCATTCATAAATACTTTAACACGCTTACAGTAAAGCAGAGAGAAGATGGCTATTGATCGGTAGAGTGCTTTAATGACGCTAGAGGACCAAGAATAATGCAGTTAAATGCCAGAGAATATAAAAATAGTGATTATTTTTGACAATTTGTCATGAACAGGTAATGAGTTGGAACATGCATTAGATGACACAATGGATGAAGACTTGAGTGGGTAATTGGTATCTGTTGAGAACGGATCAGGTTTGCCGTAACTGCAAAACAATTGGAGCACTGGAAAGCATAACATGGACACAGTGGATAGATAAAAGACGTGTGTTTTGTTCTGAATAAGAGTGTCTGGAACCCCCAGTCCTCTGTACTGCTGGCATGGAGGAATGTGACGAGACAGCAGAAAAAGAGTGACCTCATTTTTACAGCACCTGGATGGTCACGCCAATAGTGACCCGAATGGACCTCCCCCATCACAAAACTCAGCATTTTGCAAAAGTAATTTATTAGTTTTGAGTCCCAAACAGCAAGCAGCGATGGCGAATCTGTGAGATATGTTCAAAAGTTTAAAAGAAAATGATCCCAGGATCGTGTTGCACCTTCTCCCCATGCAATAGCCCGACTTTACAGTATAGCAGCTGCAATATTTCATCCTCTGTGGACAGGGAAACAGGTAATTGAAAGAATTAAAGTGTTAGTTTAGCAGCGAGATGACTCCCTTGGAAACGGCTCTCCTATCAGTAAAATCTATGCTCTTCAGGCTATTACGCTCACATAGCATTATGAATTACTGGCAGGCCATCAGCTGAGCAATATCTCCATGGACTAAAATATGAATGGGGATGGCCTCTCGAGCCAATATTATGGCTTTTAAAAAACTTGTGCAGATAAATGTTTGCCTGAAACATTTTTAAGGCCAACTAATGTGAGAAATATTGAGCTAAGTAATTGCTCCAGTTTCATCAATAGGCTAGGGAAAGTAGATCATTACAGTCAGATGTGATTAGCATAGAAATTGTGGGGTAGTGTACGGAGACATCAAGCAATTAAAACAAGTATAATGTATGATTCACAGACATGAAAGGATTATCTATAATGATTTAAGGACAATTACAGGTATTAAGGAGCAGGAAGTGGTTAGGCATCTGGCATAAGTATGCTTACAGATAGACCCAGGAACCCAGGATTTTTCAGCTAGGACACAAGCACCCTAACCACAAGTGCTGGGCAAAAAATAAAAAACATATTATTTTTAACCATTCAAATCCTTCTCAATTTCAATTGGTACTGAGTCTGCAGTGGTACATACGTAGCTTTTCAGTTTGTAGCCGTGTGAAATCATATTAGTTAGAATAGCACAACCACATGTAGCTACCAAAGCAAATTAGCCTAGCTAGCAAAATAAGCCCTTGTTTTTTATCTACGCTACGTCCCTAATGAACGTTTAGGGGTGATCCAATACAAATGTGTAATAACCTACTTTCATTCTACCCCACCCCGACTCAACACCCGACTGTCTCTTCCTACTAAAACTCAACTCAATGGTACAAAGCGCTCGAGAATGAACTGCTTATAGCGGGACGGGGAAGGGTTCGGACATCTGAAAAGTTCGATACATCTAGAGGTACTGACTCGACATGAACAAATCAAAATGAATGAAATGGACTTCCCAGCAAAACTAACCATTAACCAATCCTCCTGTGTTAGGAAAAGGGGATTTGCCCTGTGTATGAGTGCGCAAGCTTCTTCCAGTAGTAGTGTGTGCGCGCGCATGCACCTCTACTTTGATTTCACATAGTTTATGGAGGGTTCAGTGTGTGCGTGTATGTGTGTCTGTCAGTGCATGTGTATATGGGATGAATACATGAAAGGTATGAGAGCTTTCATGTGTCACGTGTGCACTTACATGTGTTATGCGTGTTTTGGTGTGTGTGTGTGCGTGTGTGTATGTGTGTGTGTGCGTGCGCGTTTGTGTGGAGACAAGCGGGGCCGTTTGTTTTCCTCAGGGCCCCTGGAGCAATCAGTCCATCAGCAGAGGTGGAGCCTGGCTAATTTCTCTCCGTCCCTCCTCTCTCTCTCTCCTCTCCCTCCCAAGACGAATGCTCTGGGTAATAAGGCTAATCAATACACTTCCTCACCCCCCCCCCCACTCCTCCCCGGACATCACCAGCTATATGTCATCAGGAATGTCACTTGTTCTTATCAGGCATCCCCATCTTGGTCACACGGCAGTGCTACGAACCACACACACACACACGCACGCACACACACACACACACACACACACACACACACACACACACACACACACACTCTCTCTCA
>JAOEHI010045716.1:6761-20924 GCA_025447815.1 Percopsis transmontana | reverse complement strand
GTCCTTTGCCACCCCCCTGGCCCCGTACACGGGTTTTTTTTAAACCCAAATAACAGTGTTAAGTTTATAAAGCTCAATCGCACCCCCCCCCCCCCCCCCCCCCAGCGGTTAACCGCGGAGGCGCTTGGCCGTTGCCTTCCTCCCACTAATGGACACTTTGCTCATGGGTCAGGCGGCCTGCGGCGAGCCGCTGTGGCCCCCTGCCTTACCATCGCGCTCCTCCTCTGCGTAGTTCTCAAACTCATTCCTCTGCTCCTCGTTGTACTCGCGCCTCCTCTCGTCCGCTGCCATGCTGACCCTCTGTTCCGCTGGTGGGAGGAGGAGGAGGAGGAGGAGGAGGAGGAGGAGGAGGAGGAGGAGGAGAAGAGAGGATTTTGTTAAAAGATACACTTCGATTTTTAACGCAGTGCTGAAGCGGGTGGCACTCCCTCTACTCCTCCCCCTCCAGCAGCCGTAGCCTCACACCATTCACTCCCCCCCCCACAACACAATCCCTGCAATGACGAAGGACAAGCCAAGAGCCTGAAATCAGCTCTGCCAATCAGCTTTGAGCTGGTCCAAGATGGCAGCGCACCAATGAATTATGGTTCGCTCCCTTATTTCCAAAATGTGAAACCCCAAAACGTGTCTAAAGCGTCTGAAATAGCTACCAGAAATTACAGCGTTGGTGATGAGTGTACAAATTTAGCACTACATTGGGATTGGGCATTTTGGTGGATGCTTGTTTTTCTGGCTTACTTAAATCTCCCCATGGAAATTAATTAGATGACTTAACTGGATCACTATCCCACCCCACTGAAACACCACCCCTCCTTGGCCCACAGCGGAAAACACACTTGCCCATACAGGGCCGGCTCTGTGTACATTAGACATTAATAACCACTTTGTTCATTTTTGCTTTTTTTTTCCTAATTCCACCATGTAATGCCTTGAGTCGAAGCTGGTCACAAGTGTTGCGGTTACATCAGTCAACATAAAGGCACATTATGCAACCCACTGACTTAAACTTTCCTACCAACTAGGCTTCTTGAATGTTTTGGGTTTTTTGCTGGAAATGGGAAACAAATAGGCCCACAAAATGTATGTGCACAGTATATTCTTTTAGTATATTAGTCATTATCAATCGTTCCTTAAGGATTCATTCAGCTTTATTTGTCAGCCATCGGCTCTTCCAGCAGTTTTCTTTCCACCTGTGCATCACTTTCCTGGCAGGGTCCTGACAACATCTTTCTCCCTCACAAACTGCCCCCCCTTAGGTTCTCACGGACCGGGCTGGCAAAGGGACAGCACCGGCCACTCTAAAGTGAGGTTTTGTTGATTTGCCAGGAATGTGGGCTTGTTTGTTCGGCGCCATGCCCCAGTTTGGGGCCGTGACTGCAGGCAGAAACCAATGGCCCTGTGGCCTGTCACTCCGGCTTGGTTGTGGGGGTTCCCAACGAGTCTTCATTTACTTACCGTGACTCCTGCAGCCTTCTTCAAGTGTGCGTACATACAGTGAGTGAGGTATCAAGGGCTACTGTTGCTAGGCCTAGCATTTAGGGTCATCAGCCCCTCTCTCCAGAGCTTTCCCAGCATGCAACAGCACCCTCAAACTATCCCCCATATCCTCCAACCTTAAACTACACACAAGTCTCAATCCTCCAACTGTCCATATTGTGGTCACACCAATGGACAAGGTCTCCTCCTGGACGCCCCCCCCCCAGACCTTCCCTAAACTCACCCCCCTCCCCACGTTCTCTCCCTGAGACACAAGGAGGCGAGCGGCCCTTACCTTGGAGCTCGCCGTAATGTCTGCTTGACCTACGACTGCGCCGCTTGAAGAAGTTGGAGGCGTCTGACCCAGGCACGAAGATGCGGTGCGCAGCCCCTGAAGGTCACGGGAGGGAGGGTCAGGGTCAAGGTCACGCAAGGAGAGCGGGCGGGGGGGACCCTGTAGGAAATGTTGGGTAAGACTCACCTGTTGGCTCTGCCTCTTCATCGCCCGGTACTGCAGCACCATCTGTCCCACTGGTAACTAGGAAGACGAGGAACATAAAGAAGTCAGTATAAACCTCTGGAGCCCACACCTGCATCTCCGGTGCGTTGCTACTGCATTTTATAACTGTGACAGAGCCACCTCATTCTCTCTCTCTCTCTCTCTCTCTCTCTCTCTCTCGCTCTCATCGCTTTTCATCCAAAAACAATGAGGAACCACAGAGGAAGAGTGTTGCCTGGGTCATCTAAATATAAATTAGTAGAACATCCAACTGCGCAACTAACAAACAAGCAAGACGTTTCACAACTGACGTTTGACGTCTCTGAGAGAAAGCGTGCATCTGACTCACTCCCTGTTCCTCCACCTGAGGCTGCACTACGAGGTGCTATACTATTACCCCCACCTTCCTCCTCAGCCCCCCCCTCCTCTCCCTCACCTCACGCCCACCTGTCAACCTCCTGGGCTGCTACTCACGCGTGAGGATGAGGACGGCGGCCAATAGGGACAGGACGACGGCTGGTGTCCACGGCATCTTGGGAGAGGAGCAGTGGGTTCCACTGAGCTCTCAGCGAAACTGAACCGAGATCAGGAGAGGGAAAGTGGGTGGAGAGGGAGAGGGAGAGAGAGGGAGAGTCTCCTGGGAAGAGGGGGCCAGCTGGAATTTCATTCGTCCAGGGGAGGAAGAGGAGAGGAGGAGTGTTGGAGCGTGGCGAGGGGAAAATAATAAGAAATAGGGGGGGGGGGGGGGGAGTTGGCATGGAATCTAACCTGGGGGGAAACAGAGCTGTGGTGTGTTGCTGTGGTTACTGCCAGACACCGACAGACTGAGAGAGCTTCTCACCAGGTGCGCTGACGAGCCACGGGCGCTTCCAAGCCAGTTTAACCGCTAGAATAGCACCAAAGAACGGAGGGAGACAGAAAGTATGCATGCTGTCGTTTGCACATGTACGCGGAGGTGGATGGGGATCGGAGGGACGCGTCACTCGCCTGCTGACCAATCGGTTATCAGAACCTCTCCAGGAAGTCAATGGCTCCTTTGTCCACGTCCGTTTGTCTGCGAGGGAGGACGAAGGCACAATATCTGTTTCTCTTTAGCTCTCCCAGGAACGCCTGGACACTGCACGACTTGTCTGGGGCTCCGGTGGGAATTGAACCCCTGAACCCGGGTGGTGTGAGTGTTACGTAAGGCCTACTTAGTGCTGTAGGGAGAGGAGTAGAGAGGAGTGCAGGCCACTGAGCACTCACTAAATCTATGATAACTTGTCACGGTCACACACGTTAGCTGTCGATAGCTATTTGAATTCCAATCACTGAAAGCTGGTTATAATGCATCATAATCACCTCAGCCAAATGCAGAAAGAATACATTCTCTTCTAGTCTACACGACTATGAATCAGTAAATAACAGTAGTAGTAGATACGTGGACCATTTGGGAATTTAGTGCGTCTGTGCTGCCATGGCTGTTAAATGAGTTTTCCAGGGGAAATCGGGCAAGAGGACGTCTGCTTTGCTCGCCCCCCCCCCCACACACACACACACACCTCCGTCAAGTGACGTGACTGCAGACCCGTCTGTTGAAGCTTCAGGACAACCGGTTCCTGCAATTAAACCTGCCTGTCCCCTCGGGTTTGTGTGCCAGTTTGACGGGGTGTTTTATGCATACAAAATGAGGCAGGACAACCATATTCTCCACATGTGTGATCAATCGGGCCAGGAACCTCTGGAATTCTTCTGGTATTTCAAGCTGGCTGGATGAATTTCCTGCACCTCTGTTTTGATGGCAGAGGCAAGAGGTCCTGCTTGAGCTTCAACAAAGACGGCTTTCTCTCTCTGACAGTTGGGACATATGAACACACACACACACTCTCTCTCTCTCTCTCTCTCTCTCTCTCTCTCTCTCTCTCCCCCACAAACACACATATTTCCTAGATGTGACGGATCCGTTTTTTTTTTTAAATAGTTTGGATCAATTCCCAACATGGACAGAGGGGCCTTAGCAATGTTTAAATGAACTTGCCAAGAAAACCTCTCTTTCTATGGCTTCTCAGTGTCGCCTGCAGTCGCAAGCTATGCAGGAGTAGAGTTTGTGCTTAGAGTCTATTATTAGTGAACAACGATTTATAACGCACGTATATGCTTTAAACCATATCACACAATGTGCAGTATATATATATACGTGAGAGAATGTTTGTATTCTAAGGAAAATTGGGAAATCTAAAGGGCTAAGCAGCGTATTTCTTTATTGAACCTAATTTTTTGCATCAAACTCCTCTATGGGGAGGTCAAAGGTCAGGGTCTCATATAGGAGGTTGTGTGTGTATCTCGCTCAGGAACAGCAAGGTCACTTGCCAAGCACTAAAAGTTGAACAGGGTGCATTTAGATAACGATAAAACACCAGGGGGTGTGTGTGTGAGATTTAAGATTTTCCTGTGATTTCATGTGTGATTTCATGTGATTTAATCCAGGTAATTTGAAAACTTGCTTTCTTATCAGTTTTATTATTCCATTTTAGAACTTTACAATTTTACAACAAGAAATGTTGTCCATTAAAAATCTAATATAAAGCAGTAAACTCGCATTATTTAATTTAAACAATGAGAATATTATTAATTAAATACTAATTTACATTAATAATTAGACGTAAGGCACGGGTCTAAAAGGCGAGTCATTTGTTTTTCTCACATAGTGGTTTGCAATTTGCAATTTATGCACTTAATGTGTCCCTCAAAACCAGGGCCATTAAACCCCTGACTTGTTTGTTATGCCTTCCTAAATCAACCCTATACCTTTTATCTCATCACTTAGCACTTGGTACGTTCACGGCAGTGCAGTCAGTAAAGGCTAGCAGCTCTTCACCTCTTCACCGTCATCTTCACAGTGAAGTCCTCTCTCCCTGCACCAGACGACCTCTTAGCGCCCAGGTGTCCTACAGCACAGAGATGAATACACGGGATAAATGATGTCCAAAGTTAGGTCAAGAGTTGTCTATTAATGCCCAGAGCACCTTTTATAAATAAGATGTGCCCAGTTAGGTACAAACAGGGCATGCTCACTGCACTGTGTGTGTGTGTGTGTGTAGCCGCGAAGCGCGATAGTACCTGAAAGGTGACTGTGTCGTCCAAAGCGTACTTCCTGGTCGCGATCTCCTTCACCTCCTTCTCAATGTTCTCCTGCGTGGTTCCCCTCACGTCGATGTAGTAGCAGTCGGCACTGGCGTAGTGGCAGGAGATGGCCTGTATGCCGTAACACACACACACACACACACGCGTAAACACATGGACGATAGACATAGGTAAAGGTAGAGAAAAGCTAGAGAGAGAGGTGGGGGGGGGGGGAGAGAGAGAAACAAGGTAGTTTCTGGGTGGTGATGGCTCGCCAAGGCTTCTCTTACGAGGCACCCACCTTGCGGAAGCCGGTCGTCTGGTTCATTCCTGAGCCGTGGATCAGCAGCGGGTGGAAGAACACCGTGTCGCCCATCTCCATCTCCAGGTGCATTCTGGGATGCTGGGGGTCATAGTCGCGCACTCCATGGTACATTTTATTGACCCCACCCTGGGGGAGAAAGCGGGGGGGAGGCTGTCACCACCCAGGGAACACATGTGCTTGTATGTCCGTGCACGCGCACGTGTACACGTGTTTTTTTGGGAGTGTGTGTGTGTGTGTGTGTGCATGCGTGCGTGCGTGCGTCTACCTACCTCCCACTCGGGGTAGTCGTGTTCCTTCAGGGTTCCGGTGTGCGTTCCCGGCAGCACAACCAGGCAGCCATTTTGCCTGTTGACTCTCTCCATGGCCGTCCACGCGCACACGATCTTGTCAGCCGGCCGGAAGGGGAAGTAATGCAGGTCCTGGTGCATGGGGTGGCGGGATGTCTTCTTGCCTGCGACACACGCGGCAGGAACCTCATGGTCAGGCGAGGAGCAACACTCGGAACAGTCACTGCTACCATTATTGTTATTATTGTTATTATTATTGTTGTTATTAAGTGTTATTGCTATGTAGAGTCAGGCCCATGGAGGAAATATATTACATCGTCAACGGAAAGCTGGAAAACGAGCGACACAAAGAACCGTGGGCAGTGAGCTTTAAGAGAAATCAGCATGCATTTTGTCGTGAGAAATGTGGAAAGCACTCAGATAGTTGTCTGAAAGTATTTATGTTGTTGTGGCTGCTGTTGTGGCTGCTGTTGTTGTTGTTTAGCTCTGTTTAGCTTTGACATGGAAACCTCAAGAAGCTCTGTGCGCCCACACCTGCATCCGGAGGTTTGTTGATTAGCATGGTGTGCATGGCCATGATGTTGGGTCCAGTGAAACACTCCACATACTTCAGGATCTGCAAGACAGAGACGTGTCTCACAAAATGTGGAGTAACGACAAATGTATTACAGTTCTGGCACCCGGCTGTGGGGTCAGGTGTAGCATGCGTTGATATTATTGGACAACTGTGTGTGTGTGTGTGGATGTACCTGCGGTAAGGTGCAGTAGTAGAACAGTTCCGGGTCTTCCTGGAAGTCCTGGAGCTTGGAAACGGCCTTCTGTTCGGGGACAAACTCAGACTTGGCGATGGCCACGTCTCTCATCACCAGCAGGCCGGGCACCGACACCTCCCGACGGCAGATCCGCTCAAACTCGGCCCTAAAGAACACAGGTATACACATACTGTATGGTCAGTCTTGCCTCTTTAGTAAACAATTGTTTGTAAGCCTCTTACATTAATAATAATGTATGCAGTTATTTCAATTCCATATATATCAAAGTGTACTTGGTGGGTATGTAAATACAGCAGCAGAAAGGTAAACGTTCCTTCTGTCTAGCCTGTAAACAGTAAGTTCGTAACATAACCGTTAAAGTCCCTGTCCACGCATTCATTTGGCTGATAGTCACTCTCAGGTCTGACCGTGAACGCAAGCTGCTTGCAACATGTCGTCTCTCGTGGGTTCTCGTGTGTCCTGCACGTCATTTAGTTTGTTGAAGGACATTTGCTTTGAGACGACTTTAGTTGTCACAGTTGCACACAAATGCGTTGTGTTCATTTATTCACACATAGCGGTAATGTCTGGATTATTACCTGAACCTGTCGACTTCCTCTTCGGAAACTAGGTTCTTGATGAGAACGAAGCCATTCTTCTCGTAGAACACTCTTTGCTCCGGGGTCAGCAATTTATTGTCCGTGGTATACCTAACAGTTAAAAAAAAAAAAAAAAAAAAAAACGGTGGCATGTTTTTTAATAACCAAATTATATTTGACCTTTGTATTATGTGCGGTGTGTGTGTGTCAAAGGTCAATACCGCTAACACTGCCTTGCATATAATTCGTCCATTAGACGCAACCGCTTAAATAAATAAACGCAGCCTACTGTAGCCTACTGTAGGCTAAAAGGCTAAAAACAGGGATAGGGCCTACATTCACACACTGCAATATTCTTACCGCAGCACTTGTGGATAATAAGTGGTGGTCTGGCCAGAAATACGCGAGGCTTTCTGTGTGAAATAAGTCAAGGATCATGCTATTACACAGCTAGAACGGTAAACCGATGACACCATTTTACCTTGTTGTGCAAACCGTCGGCGGAGGAATACGGTATTTAGCCTACATGGTCAATTTCCTATCAAATAAAAGGTTTAGCAGGGCCTGCGTCGTATTTCTCGACTATCATGCGCGACCGAATCGACAAGCGGATGGCGTCCAAGGGTGTCTAGTCAAAACAGTATTTATAACGCAAAGAAAAGGATACGATAAAAGCAGGCGATTTATCGAGATGGTTAAAAACCACTTTGAGTCTGTCCGCAGCCCGAGACATGTTCTCCGAATGTTCTGGTTGCAAAACCTGAAAATGTTTTGCAATCTGGGAGCAGTTTAGCCGTAGAGACTGCCCTCCGTAGGCCTATATCTGTCATATGCACTGCCCATATGCACTGTCGTTCATATTGTAAATACAGTATTTCCTAAAGCCTATTTTAATGTCCAGTAGGAGGCGCGACATAACAACCAAACCGCTGCGGAGGAGAGAGCCGCTGTGCGGATACGCAGGGGGCGCTGTTGCGTCACCCTCCAGTCGTGTGTGTGTATGTGCTCCGTTTCACTCCCCGTACCCTACTCTCCATGTCAGCACCGAAGCGGAGGCGTCAGAATGAGAATGCGGGCAGTCCCAGCCTGCACCCCTCCCAAGGCATATACCGATACCATCCTCTTCCACTCTTCATAGACTGCACAAGTGAGGTGGAGGCTTCCGGGATCCGTCCAGTCGTATGTGTCGGTGATCTGAACACGCCGCTTTCTCGGGAGAATCTCTATTTTTGAAAGTGTTCAAAGGAGCGTTTGGAAATCAACTCGGCACACTCGACCTGCCTTTAGCTGGTGGGTGGAAAGCAGAGACAGGCATCCGGCCTCCGAGGAAGCGCCGAGTGAGCTGTGTAAGTCGAAACGAGACCTTTTATTATTTCTGCGAATAACCATTTATTTTTTGGGTATGTTATGGCCCGCAGGCGAGACTTCCCCTAATCGCCACACTGTTGCATCGTGTGAAGGGACAATATGCTGAATTGGTGTCAAATAGATAGAAGCTTCTCTTTTGCGGGGATGTGCTTTGTGCCTTGGTTCTAGTTTTACTTAGCCTAATGTCTGAATCAAAAAAATGTGTGACGCCTTCGATAACTTCATTGTGTGAAAATATTGTTTGTTTACCCAGATAGTAGCCAGTAGCCGTTTTGCCTCCCCAGTTGGTATGTCCGCCGTTTATTTTGACACCTTGACATAATGCGTAGCTGTCAACAGTCAACGTACATCACAATACACCATTGTAGCTCTTATTGGCGTAATTGTAATTTCTAACGGATTCTGTCATTGTAATAGGTTATGTTTATGCTTATTAAGATGCATCAGGTGCAAATTTAATGCCTTTTACAGAATGCCAAACACGCCTAAGCTGATATATGATCCTTTGAAAACTTGAAACCCTTCTGGATGCGTTGTTGTTTCCAGGTGCTGATGGTTTTGATTGTTGGATTGTTTCTTCTTTTTTTCTTCCTTTCTCAAGCGAAATACCTGCAGAAACCGTTCATGAGCCAATTGTTGTTTTTTTTTTTTTAAATCTCATCAAAAATTATAGATGAGATAATCAGCCAATCATGGTCTGGCGTTAGATCCGTTTACCACGAAAAGAAAAGGCTTGCTCAGATTGGGGTACCGCCAGTTGTGGTTCAGCCTTCTTAATGAGTCATATGGTGGTTGTCACTGTGTTACATATACATGTATGTATGTATGCTGACTATTCATGTTCTCAACTGTCCTTGAGGTGTGTGTGTGTTGTGGTTCTATTGACCCACTTTGAGATCCGGGCTGTTGGTTGTGAAAGTGATCCCCCCCCCAGGCTAAACTAATTATAAAGAACCCAGTCTCTCTCTCTCTCTCTCTCTCTCTCTCTCTCTCTCTCTCTCTCTCTCTCTCTCTATCTCTCTCTCTCTGTCTCTCTCTCTCTCTCTCTCTCTCTGTCTCTCTCTCTGTCTCTCTCTCTCTCTTTCTCTGTCTCTCTCTCTCTTTCTCTCTCTCTCTCTCTCTGTCTCTCTCTCTGTCTCTCTCTCTTTCTCTCTCTCTCTCTGTCTCTTCTGCGAGGTTGTAAACAGAGTAAGCAGTGGAAGGATTGACAGTGCAAAAAGAGAGAGAATAATGAACTGAGCGGAGGTATAGAAAGAGACATTGGCAGAGGCTTTAATACAAAGCTACTCACAGTGAGTCCAGTTACTGTGTTAAGACCCACAGTGAGTACAGTTACAGTATTAAGTGTTGGTCTTAATACTGTGAGTACAGACGAGTTACTAAGGCTAAAAGACATGACAATTCCGCTCAGCTCACGCTTCACATGTCTGCCTTTAGACATTATTCCAGACCCAGGGAACGCTAAAAGTGAGCGTTGCTCTACTCTCTGGTCCACACACACACACACACACACACACACAACTAGTTAGACTGCAGATTGTGTGACTTTAAAGGCCTAATTGGGGAGTTTTCTCTCTGCTATCCAGCTGGCTGATTGCAAGGCAAAAACCTAATGAATGGTGAAAAATGTCTTTGTTGCTCAGAGATGTGTGTGCCTAAGATGAAATATTAAACATCTCACTCCTCCAGCTGTCTCGGGGCTCTGACTGGGAGAGAGGATGTCTTGTCGCGTCGGCAGATGGCTTCATTCTCTTTGCCATCTGAAGACGCGTGAAGACTCACACGTCTCAAACTGAGTTTCCCGTGGCTCCACCATGACTGGAGATAAATGGGTTCTGCTCTGCATTGCAGTACTGCTTTATGCGTGTTTGATAATGAAATTGTTTCAGCCAGCATCTGCTGTAGGAGGGCAAGCTGAGGAGTCTGTTGTTGCACCCCCTAGGACGCAGACCAGAGGTCTTGTACTGTTTTTGGCCACAATGCCAGAAAACACACTCAATAGCAGAACTTGAAGCCCTTTTATGTAACAATTTTACCTTAAAATAACAGCTTCAATATCATTTTGAGAATGGCGTCTATTATTGCGACTCATTGCGCACGAGACCTCTCTTGAGAACTGCGTAGACCTACTGCTTTACGGCACCATGTCGCACGCTACCAGCTATGGGTCTGCAGCTAGCTACAAGAAGAAGCTAGCTCGGTATTCTCGGTACGGACATCATGGCAGAGGTGAAGAGGCCGAAGAAGACGTTGGTGAGGAAGAGAAAAAGAGTGACCGAGCAAGAGACCAGACGAGAGTAAAGACGAGCTTGAAGTTGAGGTCGATTCCTGCAAATAAACCATCAAAAATTCATACAGTAGCAATGCATGAATTATACTTGCATGGTTGCAAACTGTTACGGTAGTTTGTAACTGTTACTGTTACTGTTACAAAGTATACTGTCCTGATTTTAGCTGTAGTGATCTGCCTCACGGCTAGGGTTACCCACAAGGTACAACATCTTTCTCTGGAGCGAAAAGAACAAAATCCTCAGATGAAAGAACAAGTGACTGGATCACTGGTCTCCACACACTTCAGATCAATAATCTCAATGATCTCATGGGGGTGGGGGGGAATTAAAGAAAGGTTGAGAGAATCTAAATGCAGACATGAGACTTTTCCCCCACGAACGCAAGGTCAATACAGCAACTAGTTAATGTATCTGATGGCCTTTACAGAGAACAGTCCGGGTCAGAAAACTGAACGCGAAGCCTTTAGTGTGTACAACTGTTAGTGTTGTGTAGCAGGAGAACGTATTCATATCATAACGTATTGATCACAGAATGCTACTGTGTTGGCTAGAAGAATATAGGACGTTTATGGGCTGTTCACCAAATACAGGGTCTCTAATTGATGTCCCCAGCCCCCACCATGTCAATATGTTTATTGCCTGGAGAAAAAACAGCTCAGAATGTATTGGTGGTTTACTTTCCACGCTCCCCTGCTCCTGTTGAGAAGGGAAGATCAATTCTCAGCTGTAGCATGGTTTACCTCTGCATTACAAATGATTCAACAGTAAATTTAATTGTATGCGCTCCCTGAATATTGACATTTCTGACATTGCAGGAGAAAATGCATGCCTGCCTCGTCAGCTGCCTAAAAATATGACTGACTCATTTCATATTTATTTGTGTGCTGCTTCCAGCACGGAGGGAGCTGCATTTAATATGACATGGGGAAACAAACTGGAGTGATTAAGTTTAACCATGAAATGATGTCCATGACGCGTCATTTGACACTCTTCTGTGTAATTCTACTGGTGGAAATACTGTCTATCTTCACACTGTTTGGGGGAAACCAGGGAGACCTTGGTCTTAAAAGATTCCCCTGGGTAGTTTGGAAACCTTCTAGCGCGTCCTATGTCTTCCTAGAAGCTCTGACAGTGTCACTCAAGCTGGGCAGGTATGCCTGACTGGCCAGGGGTCCCATCAACACACCTGTAGCTCGCTCCCCGTCAGCAGCAGGTGCGGTGACGTCAGCCCTTGACACCTCTAGTGGTCATGTGACATCACCTCTAGTGGTCACGTGACATCACCTCTAGTGGTCACGTGACATCACCTCTAGTGGTCACGTGACATCAGCTCTACTGGTCACGTGACATCACCTCTACTGGTCACGTGACATCACCTCTAGTGGTCATGTGACATCACCTCTAGTGGTCATGTGACATCACCTCTACTGGTCACGTGACATCAGCTCTACTGGTCACGTGACATCACCTCTAGTGGTCACGTGACATCACCTCTACTGGTCATGTGACATCACCTCTAGTGGTCATGTGACATCAGCTCTACTGGAAGTGCTTCAGCCTGTCTAGTGTGTGGTGCGTTAGTCACGTGCACGTACTCACACACACACACACACACACGCACACACACACACACGCGCGCGCGCGCACGTGCGTACCTTGTGGTCGCTGATGCTCCTGTAGCCCAGCAGGGGGCGTGGGGGCGGCGCTGTGGCCCGTCTGGTGGGCCGGCGGGCATGCGTGTTGTTGGCGTCCCGGGCACCGCTGGAGAAGCTGCCCACATACACCAGCACCAGGCTGGCACCCAGCGTGCCCACCAAGAACACCGCCACCATGTGGCGCTGCAGGGAACAACACACAGCAGCACTTCGCTTTGAGACAACCTAGAGACAACTCTATCATGCTCTAGATCTGGAACCTATAGACAACCAGCGCTGTGTAGATCTAGAACCAACCAGCTCTATCATTATGTAGTTCTAGAACCAACCAGCTCTATCATTATGTAGTTCTAGAACCAACCAGCTCTATCATGAATGTACATGGATGTTTATTATTATAATTTTGGCAGAATTTGTGGACAACTTTAAATGTTTGAGTTCATTCATGCACATCTGGCATATGTGTCTAAAGTATAAGCTCATAATAACAGTTTATTCACACTTTATTAATGTGTACATGTGTTGCGTTAACATGGGACTTGAATTTAGGTGCACAGCGAAAGTGGAACACGTATTAGCTAATCAACGGCCTAAATGATTGGAGTTAGCGGCAGTGCTGCAGCAGACCACCCAACATACATACAGCCCAACTGTCGTGCAACGGACGACACCTCGAATCCCAGCTGGTTGTTTTATTGAGGGACTTGATTCGTTCACGTGTTTTCAATAAATAGATACATTCAATTACATTTTATGCTTCTTTTTTTTTTTACAACTTGCTTCGCTAAGTTAAGCTTCAGACCATTGTGAATATCTGTCAAGTTGCAGAAGTAAATCACTTTGTTTTTTTAAATCTTTCATGAAAAATCGTCGCACCTATTATTTTTGATTTGCGTTTAACTAGCAGTTGTTCAATTAAAACAATATTCTAACATTCCATGGTATATATAAAACACATACAAATACAGTGTCATATCTATCTGAAATAAGGAAAAATATATTACTTGACTGTATTGTAGCTATGCGCAACAGAATATTACATCCCCTTTTTGAACCTGACGCACAGCTGGTCTATATTGTTCCATGATCTTCCATAATAATCCGTCAGAGCGCGCGGCGGTCTCGCTCAGACAAGTGAAACAACCGCCCGGTGGAGGGCGCGCAGCGACACACGGACACGGGGGGGGGGGGTCTTTACCATGGGGGTCTTCATCGTCTCTGCGGGGCTCGACACGTGCGGACACACTTCTCTTCGGACCGCATCCCGGCTCCGCGCGCGCGCGCGGCGGTCTGTTCTGCGGGTCTGGACTGAAGTGATCCAGACGCGGTCTCTCAGAGACGGAGGCGACAGATGTTGGCCGCGGCGTCCTGCAGGGTCCTAAAGCCCCTCGAGTTTGAGGTGTGAGGTGTGAAGTGTGTTGGGGGTGGAGGGGTTGGGGGGGGGGGATAATTACTGTAAAGCGACTTCCTGCACGAGGATGATGTCCACCTCTGTTTAACCTTCATCTCCTGCTGCACGTGCTGGAAGATGTAAGTCTGTGTGTCAGAATGAGTGCAACCTCTGTGATGTGGATATATAGTGTATTGTGTATGTGATGTGTATATTGTGTATATTGTGTATGTGATGTGTATATTGTGTATATTGTGTATGTGGTGTGTATATTGTGTATATTGTGTATGTGATGTGTATATTGTGTATGTGATGTGTATATTGTGTATATTGTGTATGTGGTGTGTATATTGTGTATGTGGTGTGTATATTGTGTATATTGTGTATGTGATGTGTATATTGTGTATGTGATGTGTATA
>JAOEHI010045705.1:8980-20927 GCA_025447815.1 Percopsis transmontana | reverse complement strand
ATATATATATATATATATATATATATATATATACACACATATATATATATATATACACACATATACAGTACATAACAACGCTCCCGTTGTTACAGACCTTTAAGAAAATTATACACTTGGCACAGTTGGCTTATCTGACAAGTACACAGACAAGACTAAGTAAATTTGGCATTTACTTACATAACAAGTCAGCTTTGTTGTGGAATATGTTCATACTGTTTTGTGTTTTGTTTTGAACTGGGGTGTCAATTTGAGTTGTCATTGTGTTCTTTGCAAACAAGAAGGAGAAGCTACAGTGGCCTACGTAGGATAAAAGATGTTGTCGTCTGAGACAGCTGAGAGTATTCAATCAATGAGGTTTCTTTGTGTGTAAAAGATGACAACGTGTTGTAGTTTTGCCGCACGTGTTTACCATGTTTTTTGCAAAATGATTCAATGATTGCTTGATTCAACAAAACTTAACATTTGGTTCAGAATGGGGTTCAGTGTTTTAGCAATTTAGAAAAACTGTAATACATCAAATTCCCCTCTCACAGTAGGCTACAGTGGAAGCAGAAACTATAATATATATAACCAGACCCAAATTCAATAGGGTCTGGCCATGCTCAATTGGGGATTGCTTGCAGTCCTTGCATTCTTATGGGCCAATCGTAACCAATCGTCATTGACAGAGATATGACGTATGTTGTATGTATGTCGTATGCCCTCAAGGAATATTTTTAGACATTGTTCTTGCTCGGGCTTCAATTCTTCAACATTCCCTAGCGTTGCAACAGCTGCTCGTATCGCTTCAACTAACTCTACCATCGCCGTTGTTGTTAGAACTACATTTCGAAAGGAACGCTTGAATTTAGCGTCATCGCAGCTAACCACCCCTTCTAAACGCTGATGTGGCGGTGGTAGGCTACAATAGTTAATACATTGCTCGTTTCCAGCGAGAAGCTGAGAACAGGAAGGCGGAGCCAGGCTAGTCTACTTGGCCCAGTGAGAGTAGTCTTCAGAATTATTTTAAACCAAGCATAGAATATAGAAGATTAATACAGCAACGTGTGAATGCTGTTGTATGCAGGACGTTTCAAATCGGTTTAATTAATTTTGATTTCAAAGTATGTGTCGGGTACTTTAAAACAGTAAATTGGTAGTAGTATTAGCTATGCATATACCTTCCACACTGTGCATGTATAGCCTACACAATAATGTGCAATATTAAATAACATAACCTTGAATTAAACTAAACTTCTTTTTTTGCTCGAAATATTTTACTATATTTTTAGTATAATTCTGTGGGGTTTATTTTGTTTAGAGGTGCACTTAACTAAGAAAGGTTTGTTTTGTTAGTTAGCCAGAATTTGCATCAAGGAAAAGCACTTCCTTGCAAATATGTATTCCCTCCAATTATAAGCGGCTCATTTGCGATGCATTAATAAGAGCACGGGGGTGTTTGAGCAGGGATATGAAAGCTGTGGACAGAACTAGGGCAGGTCTCAGAGCACAGCGGTCAAGCCTTAGAAGGGGAAATTAATGGCCGATGGTAACCGCTCTCTTGGGATGCGCTCAACACACCAGTGTTGTGCATTGCACCGCACACCAGTAATAACTAATCGAGCACTAGATGGAAGCAATTACAGAGAAAACGTCATTACAGCAAAGACACAGGTCAGAAGAGTCAGAGCATTTCTAAATTAACATTATATTATAACATTAACATTATAAACATTACTGCACATTTCTGCATTCTTTAATGGATGAGTTACTAGAATATATACCACAATTATTTTCATTCCATTGTCTTTTTGAATCAATCTCCGTTTAAGGTCAATAGTCAATTATACATTATACATTATACTGTACATAATATCATGTGTGCATTATCATGTGTTAGCCAATAAAAACACACAGGACACAATAGACGGACAGAAAAGGGTAAGTTGGTTTATTTGATCTCCTGGTCCAATCACAACACAGAACATTCTGGAGGCTTGAGGGGTGCGGGGGGGTGCGGGGGGGAGCGTGCACATTTTAGAAGCACTTCCTGTGCACAATGGAGGGCCCGGCCTCCTCGTATTCGTCTTTGCTGATCCACATGGCCTGGAAGGTGGAGAGAGAGGCCAGAATGGAGCCGCCGATCCATACTGAGTACTTCCTCTCTGGGGGGGCGATCATCTGAAGGGGGGGGGGGGGATTAGCATTGCCATTAGTATTTCCATGGAAACCTAAATAGCTAAGTTAGACATATGTACAATAAGCATCATTGTCCCAATGTTTTGTTACAAATTACAAAGTTGGAAATGTGTGTGTGTGTGTGTGTGTGTGTGTGTGTGCACCTTAATCTTCATGGTGCTGGGTGCCAGTGCAGTGATTTCCTTCTGCATGCGGTCTCCTATGCCAGGGTACATGGTGGTCCCGCCCGACAGCACGTTGTTGGCGTACAGGTCCTTACGGATGTCAATGTCACACTTCATGATGCCGTTATAGGTGGTCTCATGGATGCCTGCAGACTCCATGCCTGGAGGGGAGGAAGACAGAGAGGAACAAAGCTAGACCACTACGATACACAGAACGTATTTCAGAGATCATCGACGTGTTGGACTAATAGTACTGATACAGAGTGCTTCTGTGTTGAGGTACAGTGTGCCGTCCAGTACGAATAACACCATAATTTAACACTGTCAGAAAATAGTGCAAGTAAATGAATAATAAAATAATTTACATTTACATTTACAGCATTTAGCAGACGCTTTTAACCAAAGCGACTTAAAATCAGTTCATTTGTCAACAGTTGAAGCGGTTAACCACCAGTTATTGCAAGCAAACACCATTCTCCTATAATAAGGACAGCATCATGTCATCAGGTTTACTTCACATAAGCATTTTTCAGTACATTACTCATCATTCACTCCTCAAAACATATTAAAATAATATCATTTTCTCAAACATGCCGCTGACAGCAGAGTGTCCAAGCCCAGCAGGGTCACAACCCCAGGGGGTCTCTCTCCTTTCGGTTCTTTTCTAGTCATTTTGTTTACAATCGTCTCTAAGTGGGGGGTCCATAGGAAGGGGGTTTTGGGGGGGGGGGGGCTCTCACCGATGAAGGAGGGCTGGAAGAGGGTCTCGGGGCAGCGGAACCGCTCGTTGCCGATGGTGATGACCTGCCCGTCGGGCAGCTCGTAGCTCTTCTCCAGCGAGGAGGAGGACGCCGCCGTCGCCATCTCGTTCTCGAAGTCCAGCGCCACGTAGCACAGCTTCTCCTTGATGTCCCGCACGATCTCCCTCTCCGCTGGGGGGGAGGGGGGGAGAAAGGGGGAGGATTATAACTTCCTGTCAATCATGTAACCAATCATATCACAACACCATCAAACTTTTAAGGACACCAGTTAAATGAGAGATTTTTGTTTTGACATAATCAAATAAAGTGAAGAGCTAAGCGGCTGTTTCAGCAGTCACAAGCAGGGGGCAGTGTGGAGGTGCTGTCACTTGTATCCTTTAGGTGTTCCACAGTACCTGTCAATCTCGGACTATTATGAATTTCTGTTCAATTAACGTAATGGGTGAATTCAAACAACGCGTTTGAACTGTGTGTGTGCGCGTGTGCGTGTGAACGTGTGTGTACCCGTGGTGACGAAGCTGTAGCCTCTCTCTGTGAGGATCTTCATCAGGTAGTCTGTGAGGTCGCGACCCGCCAGGTCCAGCCTCATGATGGCGTGGGGCAGAGCGTAGCCCTCATACACCGGCACGTTGTGGGTCACGCCATCGCCCGCATCCAGCACTATGCCTGCACACACACACACACAGTATAGATGTACTATATAGTGTATGTACATACTGGACGGATGGATAGAAAGATAGATAGATAGACACACTACAGGCTAACAGACTACATTTCCCAGGTGAACGTGCTCCGACTGTACCTGTAGTTCTGCCAGAAGCATACAGAGAAAGGACAGCCTGGATGGCCACATACATGGCTGGTACATTAAAGGTCTCAAACATGATCTGATGGAGGGAGGAGGAGAGGAGAGGAGGGAAGGAGAGAGAAGAGGGGAGAGGAGAGGAGAAGGGGAGAAGAGATGGAGGGGAAGAGAAAAGAGAAAGGTAGGAGGAGAGGAGGGGAGTAGGGATGAGGAGAAGAGAGGAGGAGTGTGGATAAGGAGAGGAAAAGATTTAACAAAAGCAGAATAACACAATAAAGAACAGAGTAACAATTAACTGCTGTGTGTGTATGTGTGTGTGTGTGTGTGTGTGTGTGCACCTGGGTCATCTTCTCCCTGTTGGCCTTGGGGTTGAGAGGAGCCTCAGTCAGCAGGACAGGATGTTCCTCTGGAGCCACTCTCAGCTCGTTGTAGAAGGTGTGGTGCCAGATCTGCGCACGCACACACACACACACCTATAACATACCTGGAGACACATGCCCTATCTGTCTTGGGGAAGGGGGGGAGGGGGGCACCAGTTACAACTAGAAGAAGCTAAATTAACTAGCTAGTTTGCTTTAGAGCCTGCCATCTGGTGGCCAGTAAGGGAACTGCACTGTAAGCTGCTTCAGTGTGGCTCCCCAGTGATCAGACACACTGGAGTTAGGACCAGCTCATGAGTGTTGACATGAAGAGCAATAGGAGGCACCAGAGGGGCTGTGTCCTCACCTTCTCCATGTCGTCCCAGTTGGTGATGATGCCGTGTTCGATGGGATATTTTAGTGTCAGGATTCCTCTCTTGCTCTGGGCCTCATCGCCCACATAGCTGTCCTTCTGCCCCATGCCTACCATCACCCCCTGGGCACGCACACACACACACACACACAGCGGTCAGATGTCAGCTGTCGTAGACGTGGTGACAAGTCGGCAAACTTAGCTGCACCTGACCCTGGGGGCACATGCGGGTCAAGGTTCTCACAGTTGACTCAGACAATCAAACCAGAAGTGCAGTAAACATGCTGGCAGAAAGACAACATAAAAATAAATAAATATAAATAAATAAAAAATGAACTATAAAAAAAACGGAACTAAAACTGTAAACTGCCCTCAATAATTTTATGTCATTGGTGAAAACTCCTGAGGTTGATTCCCTGCCCTGTAAATGTTTCTAACCTGCGTTCTCATGATTGTGGTTTCCTATTTTGACTTCAATGTTGTATTATATTTGATTTATATTGTCTGTATGTATTTGTGATTTAACTGTCTATTGTGGACAGGAAACTCTTGAAAAAGAGATTCATTTCAAGAGCTTTTCCTGGGTAAATTAAAGGTTTACATACATACAAATAAAATACATGATTAGTTTTCCTTTTTTGTCCGGCCCTCACTTGAGTGGAGAGATTATAGATTATATCCACATAAAATAATCAAATACTACACTATGTACTACTACGCTACTAAATGAAAATACTAATTATAACTAAATCAAAACTAGAAAAGGGTGAAAAAGTAAAACTGAAAGTCTTGAATTTAAAACAAATATGAAAGTGTGTATGTGTGTGTGTGTGTGTGTGTGTGCACCTGATGTCTGGGCCGTCCCACGATGGACGGGAAGACGGCACGGGGGGCATCGTCCCCGGCAAAGCCCGCCTTCACCAGGCCTGAACCGTTATCACACACCAGAGCTGTAGTCTCCTCTTCATCACACATGCTGACCTCCTGATAGACAGGCAGGCAGGGAGACAGACAGGCACACAGGAGAGAGAGACAATCAGGCAGGGAGAGACAGGGAGAGACAGACAGACAGACAGGGAGAGACAGGGAGACAGACAGACAGACAGGGAGAGACAGGGAGAGAGACAGACAGACAGACAGGGAGACAGACAGACAGACAGACAGACAGGGAGACAGACAGACAGGCAGGCAAAAGGAGACAAATCAAGTACAGTGAGGTTTGTCAGAAAGTGAAATGTTGTCGGTCGTCAGCTAGCTAGGTCAGCTAACCTTCATAATTATTTTATTTATTATTTATAATGTCCCCCCCCCTGTCCATTCCACTCTTTTATATTACTCTCTCTGTCTCCATGTATCTCTCTCTCTCTGTCTCTCTATCTCTCTCTCTCTCTCTCTCTGTCTCTCTATCTGTCTCTCTATCTCTCTCTCTGTCTCTCTATCTCTCTCTCTCTCTCTCTATCTCTCTCTCTGTCTCCATGTATCTCTCTCTCTCTATCTCTCTATCTCTCTCTCTGTCTCTCTATCTCTCTCTCTCTCTCTCTCTCTGTCTCTCTATCTCTCTCTCTGTCTCCATGTATCTCTCTCTCTCTCTCTCTGTCTCTCTCTCTGTCTCTCTCTCTCTCTGTCTCTCTCTCTATCTGTCTCTCTACAGTCCTGCCTGTCAGAGCCTGAAGACGGGTCCTGGATGCTCCTGGATCGTTGGCGCCGGTCCAGTCACGCCAGTTCCTCTGACCTGGGTCCTACGCTAGACCAGGCAGATCCCAGCCACCAGCGTCAGTCAGCACGGCTGTCAGCTGATCAAAACAATGGATGTGCCCTTTTCCTTACGGAGGTCACAGGGTGCTAGCATGCAGTGGTATACGGGAGTGACCCTTTATGTTCTAGCCCAGGCACTGTCTGAACAGGCTCAACACCTTAGCTAACTATACCCTCATCGAACAAGAGAGAACCGGTGTGTAATGTAGCAATCTAATGTGTAGGGGTCTTACCTTTGAAAAGCTGTGTAGGAGTGAATCTGTTGCTCCCTGGAGAGAGAGAGAGACTGAGAGGTGGGCAAAGGTAGGCCGGGACAGTGCAGAGGTGTCCCTGCGGTCGCTATTTAAGTCGTGGAGGCCTGCGCAGGCTTTCCACACACACACGCCTTTTTAGGTCAGGAACCTCAGCGTGACTCGCTGACAGGTAGGACGCCCCCCCACCCCCCCACCCCTCCCCCTCCGTAGGCCTGGAACGTGAACCTGGCAGAGCTTGTCTGATAGCCAGCACTAGAATAGGAGAGGATAATTTATTACCCGGGAGGAGGGGAGCATTGTGGGGGGGGAGGGGGGACTAGGTGAAGGGGTGGGAGAGGGGAAAGAATGGAATGACGTCAAATAAAGAGTCAAGCAGAAGACGGAGAGTTCACACACTGTGGCCCCGCCGCACGCTGTTTGGTTTCAAAGTGACCCGTCGCCAACACACGCGTGTGCACACCGTCCATGTCTGGGCTGAGGCTTTGACTACTGTCACAGCGAGCCAACCACACACTTCTAACTAATCATAATAAGTGTGTGTGGGTCATATTGTGGCCATCTAGTGGTTAATATAAAACCTAGAAGAATAGTAAAGTTTTGGTGGTGCTGACACACTTTGAGAATAAAATCAGAACATAACATAACGTATCTTAAGGGTTCCATTTTTTATTTTTATTTTTTCTTGAACCAAAACATATTTACAAATATTAAAATTGTTTTCTTCAGCCCGTGTCTTAGAAATGCTTTTGGTTCTTTGTCTCAACTTTCTGTGCTGACCCATCTGTTTGTAATGCTTTAGAGGTGGACGAGAAAACGTGTTGGCTTCAGACAGACAGCGAGAGCAACACAGACGTTTAGAGACAACAGCATGTCAGAGAGCTATTTCTAAATAAAAACCTGCATCTGTTACGACCCTGTCACAGCCACACAGACAGAGAGTTGGTCTTATAAAGCCACAGAAGGAAGTAGAGACAGGCGAGAGAGAGAGGGAGAGAGAGAGGGAGAGAGAATGACAGGAAGAGTTTATGACAGGTAGGGAATGAATGAAAGGAACAGGCAAACTGTCTATATAGTTCAAATAAGAACCACCATTTGTTAAGAGGAAACAATACATGGGAATGTAGTCTGGTTTGTGCCTGCAACACTCGCCTCATATGGCAGTCAGGTTGGTGAATTCCCTTCTGAGGGCATTGTTAGATGTGATTGGTTCACGGCACCACGTTCAAAACCGGAGGCGGTACCTTTCCCCGGTCATTCATGAAGAAGGGACACATGCTAAGGAGCCAACAGTGTTAGCGAGATAGCGTCAGTAACTTTCCAGGTGTGATCCATTTGGCGCCACCTACAGTGAGTTAATGGCAGGGATCAATGCATATTACACAGCATGTGGGTTACAGTAACACTCATATGATAGACTACACATACCCTACTATACATTTAAAGCGATCATCACAGCCAGCGGGTAAGACTGTGCACAGCTGTTCCAATGAGGCTATTGATGAGATTGGTTGATTGATTGATCGATTCCCCTGGTGGACATCAACCATATTTTTATCTATTATCGTTGGGAGTCATTAATGAAGACGGTAGCCTACTCGCGGGATTTACAATATGCTACTGCTCCCATTGTCAGCATGCATGCATTCGGTAGGGCTGGAAATAGAATCTCACACACGCACACACACGTTTATTCACAGAGTTCATCGTACGACAGTTAAGAACATTTCAGCAGTAGTAGGCCATTGGCTCACCAATAGGCTATTAACTGTAGTTACCGGGTAGGCTGACCAGGGGTCTCTTTTATAAACGTGGCGTAGGGTACGCCCAAACGGGGCTGGAAACATGCGTAGACTAAGCCTTCGCCACTTCCCACGCAAAGGTTGGGATCTAAGAAAAACAAACTTGACGGGAGAATGTGCGCACCTGTAAGTAAACTCTGACCCATGCGTACGTAGGCCATATTATGGAGGCGGACATTACAAACGGGAAACGACGGTGATCGACTCGCATCGGTAGTTGGGGGGATCTTTGTGAACATAGACAATAAAACAATGTCCTCTAATATGTATGTTCTACTAGCTACTGATATCGAATCAAACTTTAGGCTACTTTATAGCCTACCTACCTACCTTACTTTATAAAGTTATTTCTGAGAGAATAACTTCAAAAGTCAACATTCACTACTGGCATGACGTCTTGCCGTTATAGCCTACAAACTTTTCCTAATATGAAGTTTGACCAAGCTTCTTCCTGGTTTCCACTCTGCTTTTGTCATCCTCAATGTGAAATAAATGGGTTCCTTGGGCGTAGGTATTTTAATATGAATTTGGAGCCATTGACCATTTGTTGACACACGTGGGTGTTAACAGGGTGTGAGAAGCGAGTTCTCTTTACGTTTACGCACGTGGGATGTGTGCGTGCGCACTTGTTCATGAATCTGAATATTTTTGTGGTAGGCTAGGCTACACGCACTTTCTGTGTTTCGTGAATTCTACGCAGTTTTATAAATGAGGCCCCGGGAGGTAGCCACAGGTACCACAGAGTTAGCTAGCATGGGTCAGCTGTCAGTCTGCTAAGTGCCCAGTCTCTTTATAACTAAGTAATGTAATCTAACATTAATTGTTGGATTACATTACACTACAGTAGTTGTTGTATTAACAACAACTACTGGCTGGCCATTAGCAGGTAGACTATTGCCTGTGTAACATCCCCTGCAGGACATCTGCTAACAATTAGCCTGCAGAGGAAAGCTATAGAGATATATACTTATAGGCTAGTGGTCCGGAAAGTTCTTTCTCAGCAGAAAGGTCGGGGTTTAAGCCTAGACACAGCACTGTCTATGCCTGAAAAACAGTAAAAGGACAAATCAACAATGAAAGAAGTTTTAGGAAATATCAATTTGAACCGATATGATGTCATGTGCTTTAGCCACTGCTAAACGCTCTGACGTGGTATGTTGCAGGTTGCAGGTCTAGCACCTAGCTTTATTAGGCCTATCACACGTGAATTATCTACATCCATAATGTGTGTGTGTGGTTTGGAGAGGATCAGCTCCACTTAACTGGGTGGAAAACCATAGACTGTATAAGTGGAAAACAAAGGGATTTGGATTGGTGACAAAGTTAAGAATAGATCTTACACACAGTTATAGTGCCCTCTAGTGTCCTTAATTTCCTCTACAAGCAGGTGTGATAAATATAGAGGTCTGTACAGCGATGTGATGTCACTTATGATAAGCTTAGTATTTTCAAACATAAAACAAGTTCAGGAAATAGGAACATTTGGAAATAAAGGAATGACAAACGGGAAAACGGGTTTCCCGTTTGTCATTCCTTCATTGTCACTTCATTTATTGCCATAAATGAAAGTTATTAGATTGATAAGGCTGGCTATATTTCATAATAATTATAATATAATTAGGCTAATTCAAGCTTTCTTATAAATAATTAGGTTGTTCACAAGGTTGGGGATTGCCCAACCTTGTGAACAACCTAACGTCAGTGTAAGATAATCAATGTTTAATAATGCAAGGTTGCACGGATTCCGTTATATTGATTTTTAAGATTTTTATTCTGGCAGGTTGATTGATCACATATTATAAACAATAGTGCCATGTAGCTTATTTTTACAGAAAGCGTGACACGTTTACGGGACACAATCACTGAGATTGAAATATTTAGACAGGTAGCACGGACCACTCGCTGGACGACCGCAGTCTCCCACGCGATCGCTGACATCTGGTGACGGGGATCGGTAGTTGGGGGTGGGGGGATCTATGTGAACATATAAATTAAAATAATTGCTGCGAATGTCTATGTTCGTGACACTTTCCATTTATTATTTTGGATAAATTTTTTTTTGATAGGCCTACTTCAAAGTTATCTATAGCCTACCTTCCTTAGACTACTTTATAGGCTATATGAGAGAATTTAACTTCAAAAGTCATAACATTCACTGCTGGCGTGGCGTCTTGCCTTTATAGCCTACAAACTATTCCAGATTGGCAAAGCTTCCTGTGGGTGTTAACAGGGTGTGTAGGGCAAGTTTACGTTTGACTGTGATTTATAACCAGCGTGGGATAGACTTGTTTGGTCATTTAGGTCTTTTTTTTGTGTGTGTGCACACAGTTTTATAAATCCGAATATTTTTGTGTGTTTAGTTGGTATGCAACATACAGTTTTACAAATGAGGCCCCTGGTCTGGTGAATCAGAATGTATGACAATGACAATTATGCTGATAGCAATGCAAGACAAAAGATAGTATAAATACAGCATTGAGTATGTATCAATATAAATAATATCAAACTACATTATGTATTTCGTCGCTGCTTTCCAAGTAGGCCTAAACTGAAGATTTAGCAATAAGCAGTGGCAATGGCGCAATTGAAGAGGAAATAATTCTAAGTTTGGTTCCATCATGTGGTGAACATCATCCATTACAACTACCTACTGGGGAAACATCTTGGACGTCACATCCGCTCGTATTTTGACAGCAAAATACTGCAGAAATAGGAGCGATACCAAACATAAACACATTTCGTCTATCAGTCACAGGCAGTGGCTTTTCATATAAAACGTTTTTTTACGTCACACGCAATTGGAGCAAAATTTACGCGCTTTGGAGCAGAAGTAGTTTAGAACCAAAACAATGAAGGTGAGTTGGGGGTTGTGCTGATGTTGTTTTCGTGGCTGTCATGACGATGAGGTAGATTATCACCAACAACAATAACACACGTTTTTGTATGTAATCTTCACGTTTAAATATAAAGATACCCCGTCGGTGTTAAGTGTAATATTCCTGTTGGAGGCTATTGACATGCTCTCAACTAAAATGCGCACATATTCATGTTAGCCTCCACCATGTTTTTTTTTTTAATAATCAAACGGTCCTTCATTGATCAAGCAACATTTGTTTTTTTTTTGTTTTTTTACCAAAAACGCCCATAACTACTCTTCTTGGTATGGTTCTATTTTATGATAGTAACTGATGCAAACTGGCTATCTGCTTAACAAAAATATAAAATCTCTTTAAGTCTAAATTTAGGCTACCAATGATTTATGCTAATATACATTGCATTTATGTTTTTCACTGATTGACGGACAGAGAATATTACGTCATCAGTGATCAGATGTCATTTCACTCTGTCACAATCTACACGATCACTAGCTTGTAGCATTCTGCCTTTCTTTAGTGAACATTAGTGAGTAACGGTATATCATAGTGTGGAACAGTATTATAACTTCATAATTTCAGGTTCATATCAACACTTTTTTAGATCCACTACCAGTAGAGAC
>JAOEHI010045695.1:0-20927 GCA_025447815.1 Percopsis transmontana | reverse complement strand
TTTTAAAACGGCATTCTCTAAAAATATAAATTCAAAAAACCAAAACAATAAATTTTTTCATATTTGCCCCCCCCCCCCCCCCCCCCCACAAACCGCCAACCTCACTGGCCTGATGGTTTTACCATTAAAGCTTCTTAGCTTCTATCGGTCTTCATGTTTAGTGCCGTCCTGTTCATGGCAGCCGCCGTGGGTGGAAGGGTCTAGTTTTAAGCCCTTTTGAAGTGATCTCCTGGGTGGAGCGCTGGAAGTGAATCATGGCAGAGAAGGAACTCTCTTATAAAGCGGCCTTCCCAAAGGGGCTTCATCAGAAATGTAATCGGGGCTTAATTGATTTACAAAGAGCACTCTTATGAATAACACGCCCCCTATTGATTTCAATTGTACTCCATTGGGTAATGAATTACCGATGGGACTATGTAAGGTCCCTTGTAAGAAGGAGGATGTGTGCTTGATATGATCTCTAGCCGCATGGCTGCCTTTCCTGTAACTTTTTTTGACAGGCTGCCTTGTCCCGAACTACAATGTACAAGTTTAGGCTAGGTACCGCGACAATCCGTTGTCACTGAAAGCAATTTGTAGGCGGGTTAATGTGGGATTGTGCAGACAGGTGGTACTTATTATATTATTCTGAGTGTTTCTAATGTACTCTGCGAGAGTCGGCGTGTCTCTGCTCGCTCATAATTTGTGTGTGTGTGTCTGTCAGTCATTAAGTCGTGAAGGTCAACCCAACCTCTCCTGCCACCTCACACAGCTTGGTCTCCATTATTCCAACCTGTTGTCCTCTTGGCCTTAGCTTAATGATCTCTCTCTCTCTCTCTCTCTCTCTCTCTCTCTCTCTCTCTGCGCGCGCGCGCCTGGTGGCATTAGTGGCTGGCAGTAGCCGCAGCCACATACCTGCGCTCAAGTGGAACAAACAATGATGGTTGGCCGCTCGCGGAAGGTCGTGTGCCCTGGGCGCAGCGTGTGCGCACGCACATTTCCGCTTCTCGCATGCAAAAAATGCAGCAGAATCTCTACGCACACTGATGCTAGGGCCGCTTCTGCCAGTTGTCTACTTGTGCACTTAGCACCGCAAGCTAGCCCCGTTTGTTAGCAGAGGGAGATCTTTAATGCGTGTGTGGCCGCGTGTGTCATTGCTATGTGTGCGTATCGAAACGCCACGAGAGGTCAACCAGCGTGTGACAGTTTCGCCTGGCATCCAGGACGACCAACATCCCCCCCCACCCCGCACCGACCTACAGACACTGTGGTGATTGTCTACACAGTAATGAATGGTGACACAGTAATCTGTGTCGGCCCTTATTGGTCTCGCAGGTTTGATTAAAAGCCCGACCGTGTCACCTCAACTGCATTGTGGCTAGCATATATAACACACCCGCGGCTTTGTGTTTAAGTACTGGCACGTGCGGGCTCGCGCGCAGTCTCCGTCGCCATAGAAGAAATCCCGCGGCTGTTCTCGAAGGTTTGTGAAGCGTAGCTGCGTTTTCGGTCTTCATTAACCTTGGCCGCCCTCAATCCACGGAATTTTGCCTCTTTTTTTCCTCTTTCTTTTTCTTTTCCTTGGTTCCCTGCTTTTCCCCCCTCCTCTACGCCTTTCTTTATTTAGTGTTCCAGGGATGAATAATTGAATGTAATTGGGTAGTGTGACCCCTGTCTTTTGTTGGCGGGTAGGCAGGGTAGCGAGGCTCCGGTCATGTCACTTGTTTCACGTCTAAAGTTTTTTTTGTTTTTATCCCATGCCCACCCGTACTTGTAGCACATTTCCTCTCTTGCTAACACACTTCTCCTGCTGTCAAATCGGCCTGTAAATGTCTTGCCATGGCACACTTCACAGAGGTAATTGAATACCCAGGATCCATATATATTTATATGCTGTGTCTGTATGTGTTTGTGTATATGTACAGTATGTTCGTCTGTATGTATGTATATAAAACCTGTGTATAATTAACTTAGCCCTCCAGCTAGCACTGTTTAGCAGAGAAAAGACAGAAGGGGAAGAGAGGCAACATTAAAACTTGCTAATCTAATTAGCACCATGATACCATGCCGTTAAATAATTAGCTAGAACCTAATTGACTAATATCACTGGGCTGTAAAATGGAACATCATCCCCACTCTCTTTGCTGCCTCTTCCGTCTTTCTCCCCTTCCTTCCTTCATTTCAACGCCATCGCTTCCCAAATATCCCCTGCAGAAATGCAGAGTAACATGCTGTGCCTGCTTCTATGGTTCCTCCCCCCCCACCCCCCACCCCATGACATCGGAGCTCACCTCCCAATCTTCTGTCCGTCTCCCCCGATACGTCTCCTTCACTTTTGCACCCCACCGCCATCTCTATTTGCTTGCTTTAATCCCGAACAGCTTGTGTATAGGCATGTGTGCGTGTGAGAGTACGTGTGCATGTATGCGTGTGACACTTAACGCGACGAATTTAGTGTCGTGTAAGCAATGCCGTATTAAGTCCAGCACTCAGCCTTTCTTTTCTGGAGACGCACGCACGCACACGCATCAACCAATGTCTGTACAGTTTGATACGTGGCCTAGGGGAAGCATTCCTCCCTAATGAGCCTCTTGCCCTCTGTTTCTAACAGCGAGCCGGCAGAGAGCTAACCTTAATGCAGCACGGAGATGATATGACCTGCGAACACACAGAGAGCCAATCTGTCTCGGCTATGTGTGCGTATGGACCGTCTTTAGAAATGGCTACTGAGTGCATTTTGGAAATGCCCTTTCTAACCAGGGCAGTGTCATATCCGTGGATCGTTTTGTCTGTAAAGCGTCGTCCATTTTGTTTCTTGACGGGAACGCGAATGATGAAATGTGACGGCACAGAGCGGAACAAAGATGTTCCCCAGGCCTTGTAGTTCCCACGGACTTCTGTGTTCCCAGCTCTCTCTTAACGTGCGTCACATGTTCTCCCCCCCCCCCGTCCTGTCCGTCTTCGTTACCTTCTATCAAACGTGGCGGGGAAAAATCGATAAAGGAATGAAATTGCCCGCTGACTTGGCGCTCTGGTAAAGCTCTGTTGCTTAGGTTTCAAACACCCTGGGTGTCGTGCCCTGTGTTCATTGACCATTTTGTGTCTGTTGCTGTAGATCTGGGCCAACTACGAGGAGAAGCCTGTAGAGGAGGTGGTTCAGCTTATGGAGGAGAAGGAGCGTGTGGCCAACTACAGAGCCGCCTTTGTCACCGAGATCTCCGACATGCTGCACTTCTACGCCCAGGACGTGGAAACAGGTACGATGGGGATGGGTTTGTGCAGGTGTATGGACATTAGACGCCTGCAAACACGAGCTAAGGTGGCTTTTTAGAACAATGTTGCCAAACAACTGAACAAAATATATTACGACAGCCTGGTTATAAAAGGTGAATAAAATGCTTGTCAGCTACAAAATCATATCAGCAGGATTCATTCCACCACACTTGGCAACCACCAAAATCATATGACTCGACTATAAAAATATTTGCTATCATAAGTGATAGTTTGACGCTTTTTTAATCTAAATTCTGATGCAGCAGCATTTCCTCTGTGAGGTGGACTGCTGTTCCCTGCAGTTCAAAACATAAACAGACTTGCTTACAAAGCTTTCACCCTCAATACCACGGTAGCCATGGGGAGACTGGCACCACTTGTCAAGTGGACCCTGAACGATGGACCCTTTTCACAAAGGTGTCAAGGTAGGGAGAAGTGTCCTAACACTTCTAGGTCCATTTTATTTAGGTCATTTATTTACGCCAGTGCACCAGCATTGACGATGTGTTGGTTTCTTCACTAGCTTGGACTATGGTTTAGCCTGGATTAAACCATCCTGACTTTGCAACCTCCGTCTCTATGAAAACCATTGCCAACGATTTGGCGGACGATTTGACCACCTTAAATAATTAACGTCATATAATACACCTGTGTTCACCCCACTCACATCTTGGTGTAAAGAGCTTAAAGGCAGATATAAAACATACGCATTTTACTCTAAAAGCTGATTGGTAAGATTGCTGATGGAAATGGATAAACAACCACAAAGCGTAATGATAACAGCTTGAATCACTGGTTTGTATGTTCATATGATGCCAATGTCAGAATTATTAATTCAACTTTATAAGATCTGTTTAGTACTTTAAAGTAAGTTAAAAAAATTATATAAAATGCTGCTGCCTCATTTCCTCATGATAAGGTACAACCCCACACAAAGTTATAACATTGTGCTTCCCCGCACGTCTCTCATCTGACTGGGGCGATGCCCGTGTTCACCTCACATCTTTCGGGCCCTCCCTCCCTTCAACAGCAGCGGGGGAAAAAAAACAACAAATGTTCTGCTTGTTTTTGCTAGTAAACGACAAGAATAAATCACGCCATCCCTTCCTGTCACTGCCAACGGGGGAGATATGTCAGAACTAGTGATCCCCGTTGTCCCTGGCTGGCTGGCTCCCTCCCTCTCTCTGTTTCTGTAATAACTCCCGCCTCCACTGTTTTACGCTGGTTAACGGCCCATATTTTAGCTAGTGTGTCCATGTAATGAACCGTCCTATACTATAGCAAAACAAGAGGGAGTGTGTGTGCCTGGACGCACAAACGCACAAATTAACACAAGTCAGCATAGTCCTTCCTGTCTAAAGTCTATTAAACTACTAAATTAAACTACTAAATGTGAAGGCTGTTTCTGTCTTCAGAATTATAATGCTCACGAGTTTAGTTTTACAGATGCCGTAAGGTGGCCGTTTCCTGTAATCCACTGTAATGTGTCCCTGCAAATACCCTGCATGTTAGTGGTCTTCCACCCTGACCTATAATGCCACCCACAAGCACACACACTCCCCCCTAACTAAGCTACAGTCATGCTGAAGTCAGCTGTGTACCTTGCGTGTTGTTAAGTTAGTTCTTCTCTCATGCCCTTCCACCGGCCTCCAGAGACGGACGACTTTGGCAGGGGCCGTGAAATTGACTTTGGTCGCCTCTTAATTTGCCTTAATTCTATAATTAATTAATTTGCCTCCACTTACAGTCTAACTGAGGCCGGGCATCACCAACACCGTGATAATCCAATCACATATGGGCATGGAATATGTTTGGCCCCGCCCACTCATTGAAGCATCTTCTCTGTGTTTTAGTCAAAATAGCTCTGCAGTGCTGAATGAAAACTCGCGTAATATGTCACACACGTAAAATAAGAATGTATGCAAGACATTAATTGGAGTCACCCAAATGATGCATTTCAAGAAATTGTACACAAACGGCTTTTTTCTTTTTCTCTAAGGCACAATATTGCTGTTGTCAGAAGGGCTGTGAGTTATTTAGTCTTTTCTCTTCTAAAGGTTCATTTTCAGTTGATCCAGCACAGCTGGGGCCTTTTTTAGCTTTTAATTGGCCCTGTGTTGCCGCACCAAGAGACATATCCATGGGGAGAGGGGGAAATAAAAAAGAAAAACTACAAATATTTTCAGTGGGAAGGCAAAAGCCGACTGGTCCCAACCCCCCCCCCTTTCATTCCTGCTGATGCTTTCTTAAAGCTACATTAAGTCGTAACCAGCCCCTTCAAAAGCACATCAAAGCGTTAGGCCCTGTAAAATCATACGAGCTGAGTGCTTCGCACTATCATTACATGTTTCATTCCCTCATTCCTTCTGCAATCTCTGAAGTGCAGAGAATTTGGGTGAAGAGATGAGATTCGGAGCGGCGGCTGAGTTTCATAAATACACTCACGATTGCATTTGATGGCAGCATAACATTTTTTTTTCTTCATTGCTGGCAAATTGCTCATAATGTTTGGGGAAATCAATTTGTGACAGAGTTCAGGTCCTGTTACAGGTTACCTTCTACCCTAGCCTGTTTTGAAAAGGTATAATTTTGTTTACCCCTCTCTCTTCATGTCCATTTATATAAATCTCTATCATAAAAGGAACTATGAATATGTGGCTCAGTGGACCCATTTCACATGTCATTGAAGGGTTAACCACTGATGGTTTAGCTAATGGAATTAATAATGGGTTCGTTTGATTAAGTTGTGCTGATTAGCAAGCATTGACAGCACTATTGACTAAAAATCAATGCCCGCTCATTTGCACACCTAAATCCAACATGCCCATTATTCATTTTATGCACAGCTGTGTTTACCCTGCTATGACACGCCTGCGAGAAAGGTCTATGTATTTACCAGCTCACTTCTAAATGCCTCTATCTGGTATTCTGCATTTGCACAACCCACGTGGTTGTGCAAATGAATGCCCAAAAGACAGAAGAAACCACACATTTCTTCAGTCTTTCTGAAGAAATGTGTGAGGGTCAAAGGTCACGGTCGGTGTGTGTTTGGACGCCTTTGCTAGCGCTCCATACACCAGCTGGTGGGGGGCAAGGTCACTTATGATTTTACATTATGCTGATAGAACAAACCTGCCATTTTATAGTTTCATTCAAATGTCCAACACATAAATTACTTACAGAACAAGGCCTATAAATGAAATGGTACATTTCCCCAAAGTACGGCACATACAAATCAATAAGCATAATGATATCAATAAAAATATCATTAAACATATTAAACTCATAACACCAGGCATGTAAGCACTTATCTTCTCACTGGTGCAAAATACAGACATTTTTATAGGCATGTTGTCAAATGTGTAGCGCAAGCTAATTCCTGCCCGCTGTGGCTGCCCGTGGACAACACAAGCACGCACATACACACCCACAGTGATGCTGCTACTGTGTGTTGATTACCCCTACAGTGTCTCCCACACCATCGGTGTGTTCAGTTTCCAGTTTATTATCAACAGTGGAAATCCATGGTCTGTAATGTACTGTATTCTCAACGGAGTTGCAGGCTTCCTCCAATTTTTGTTTTTCCCGTTAATTATTCACATTTAATTACTCACACATTTGGTGCGTTTCTGTTTCTGCATATGTCCTTCTGTGCCTATGAGCTGCGTTTAGGATTCGGTATAAGAAATGTCTTTTTCACCCCGCCGCCACCATTGTCAGCAAAGGAACATGATGAGCGATCGCAGTCAGTCTCTAAATTGTTTATCCGAAGCGACTTAATCTATCATTCCACTCTCACGGCTCCCACTTGCTCCTGCAATGCATCTTCAAAACATGTCTCTTAATCCTACCCTCTTCTAAACTCTCCCTTCTTACGGCTCTGTTCCTTCCCCCTGCATCCCTCTGTCTCCGGAGGCTGTATGTAATTGCTGTCAGAGGGAGACCTATGTAACCCCCGGACTTAGCCAAACACAGGGGTCACTGCGAGAACAGCGGGGAGGATGTGGCTATGCACCGGGAGGATGTGGCTATGCACTGGGCAGAGCGCAAGGTTCCGTGACTATTCAGGACCTATTTTTGGCAGTCTGAAATACAGATAACTACAGTACTTGAATGAGGCATTATGGGTACTTGAAGGTAAACTCCTTTTTTATAGTTCCCCCAGAACCCCAAATTGCTTTCCCAGCTCGGCTTTTATTTTGAAACGACAGTACGCAAATGTGTGGGCAGCTGCACGGGGAGGGTCGGAGCCCAGTGTGTGCCAAGGAGTGCTGTGGGGGGGGGCCAGTCCACACACCAATCGATGAGCATGCCTTTAAGCTTTAAGCGGTGGCTGTTTTAGTGGGGCTGTTTTGATGCCTTTCAGGCCCCCCCCCCCCCCACACGCACACACACACACACCTCCAAGCCTCGGCTGCAGTCCAGTCGGCAGTACATCCCACCTAGTGCTCATTTCCCTGGCAGCCGCACGGGGCCGTAATGAGTGGAGCGGTTCCCCTCCAGCCAGGTGCTTCTCTGTCCACATTATTCACACTTCCATCTTTAACACACAGCAGATGTTTCTCACCTAATGACGGCAGGCCCGGGCCACCGACAGAGCAGGCCTAGCAGGGAACTGTTGTCTCTATTCATCCGACTAGCCTTCAGATCAGGGCCGTTGTAATTTCGCGTTCACTTTTTGCCTCGATTGTTTCTGTCATACAAGGTAAGACCTTGAGCACTTTCTCAGTTGCAGGCCACCATTTGTTCCTCTTCCTCGTTGATGGCCTCTTGAGTCTTTGTTTACTTTCTTGTCTTTACTCCCCTCTCTAGGGGTCTGTTCTATTTCCGATGTGTATCCGCCAGTCTAGTCTCCCTGCCCTTCCCTCATATCTCAGGCGCCCTGCCACGCCCCAACCGTGCCCTTCGTTTTCCCTTCCTCCTATCTGAACCGTATCGAAGTTCCCCTGATAGCACTGAGCGTTGGCATTCGCTAGGATTGATTTCAATAAGAGGACATGAGCATTACAATTCCATATCGATCTGAGTGAGAGAGGCTTTTAATTGGGTGTCGTGGCAAGGCTGTGTTTCTGAATACCGCTCGGCGGTCTTCTCATTATCTCTGACCTTAATGTTTTCTTAGGATGTGTTGTCATTTGTGCTTTGTCTTTCAGTTTGTAGCAGCCAGGGGTGTTGTCCAGGTTCTCCAATGCTCTCGTATGTCTGAATTGTGTTCATTAAGGGCCCTTATCCTCAAAATACTCCACGCTAGACCCCACATTCCCTCCTAGCGGCCTTTTTATTTGTTTACCACTGTTTTCCACTCGTGTTTTATTTAGAGGCGTGCCACTTCACACCGGCACGGTTGCACCGAGGAAGACGTTGAGAAAGTAACGGGGCAAATAAATGAGAGCGAAGAAGAGCCAGTCGACTCAGAGTGGTTTTATTCCCCGACCACCACCCCCCCCAAAACTCGCTCTCATCTCCCTGCCACTGCAGGAGATGCAATATTTAGAGGTCAGAGTCCTGCCTCAATGATCTTTCCCTCTCCCCTGCCAAGGTATTCATTATTAAATCAGATACGCAACCTCGGCTTCTAAAAGGTCAGCTCACCTGTCGGCGAAGGTGGAGAGCTTTTGATTTTCACGCGGAAATGAGCGCACCAGCCCCTCCCCCCAGGTTCGGCAAGCCTGCCAGCACGGGTTGATTCCCGCACTAATGTCAGCTTCTGAGTCGGTTACCTCGAGCAAATGGCCGTGTGACATTTTTCACAGCAGCACGGCCATTCATGCGCCCTGTGTGTGGGTGGGGGGTGGGTAGATGGATATCTCTTTGGGAGGAACGAGAGTATATTCAAATGCCTCGCAATCCGGGGGGCATTAGCCTCACTCGATGATGCTCCGCGGGTGGATGCGAGAGAGCCGCAGATGCTGCCTTAGTGCAGATTATTTGGGGCGATGGCGTTTCCAATTACAGAAATGTAATTTTGTGGAAAAGGCTCCGGTCTGCAGGGTAGAGAATGGGATGTGTGGGGTGGGGTGGGGGGTGCGTGGCAGGGAGCATAATCCATAGCACATCTCTGCTGGTGTGAAGTGCCATTAGTCAAGCCGGGTGATCATTTGTTTTTTATAGAGGCCTCCCTTTGCTCTCATCGCGCTCCTCCAAAACGTCAACTCCGAAAGGGGAGCAAATGGCGCCCCATAAAGCCATCCAGCTATCCTACCTCTCTAACACTTTGGGACATTTACAAATATCAGTATGTGATATTTGTGGCCTTCGCATCCATTACCATCGCAGTGTTTGCGGTGGACCAGCCACAGGGGGTTATGTACCACTGCATAGCAGCTGTGCGTTTGTGCGTAAACGCTTGCGTGTGTTTGCCCGGCTGTCTTTCTCTGTGTCGTTGTTTGTTTGTCAGTTCAGCCTTTTGCCATTGAAGCGTCGCCCGTGTGCGCGTAAAGCAGTCCCAGAGGGACAAGGCCCCTTTAAACCTCATGCATATTTAACAGGCCACACTAACAGGTGAGGTCTGCAATACCAGATGATGAAATCTGTACGGTCATAGTTGAAAAACCCTTTACAATGTAGGCGATTAGGAGCATTGACACGTTTTTCACTCCACCGTGTCATCATTCCAACCTCCCAGATGTTCGTGCCTCTTTCTTGTCTAACCAATAAGAGGCCGCTTGATGCTTCCCGATCTTCTCAAATTCCCCTCGCTACCGTCATTCGTCTTTACAAATCCCCTCCTCTTTGTTTCTCGAGCCATTCAGTCATTCTTCCGGGCAGGGGAAATATGGCCGTTTTTATAGCCCCCCACCGCTCCGCTGGTCTCCATTTCTGTCACGTTGTGATTATTTACCCTTTCTCTGGTTTAATGGGTTTCGTAAAAAAAATCTCCTAATAAAATTCACCGTGGCCTTGGGAGGCATAGCGAAAGGGGCCGCGTGATTCACTGTTTTCATAGTTTCTCTGCTGTTCCCCTTGTCGGTGCTCGCACACAGGGCGCGTGCTGCACTATCATCATATGTGATCATAATCAACCCCTAAAACGGTTCCCCTCTCTCCTATATATATATATATATATCTCTCTCTCTCTGCTTTCTCTCCCTCACTCCCTCTGTTCTCAGTTTATCCTTTTTGAGACTTAATTGCTCTCTAATCCTGTGCTGGGCATTCAAGATGTAATTATATATGATTTACAAACAGCTGCAGCCATAATGGTGCATAAACAAATTACAGAATGAGGGAGAGGGGGGGGGAGCTAACGGGGGTAATGGAGAGCGATTAAGACAGAGGGATATTGGGCCGGATCAGGCACAGTCAGTGGTTTGGCTGCGTTTCGGGCGGACGCATTGGCCCGGCGCTCGGCGCTTACCGGGCACACGTTTTAGCCCCCCTGTGGCACACACAATTCTGTAGTACTGTTTGAGCCGTGGTTAAATTCTTTTCAAAGCGCGCTCTTTATCACCGGTTTGATTTCCTGTCGATTTGTGCCCACATCATTGTCTCGCCCTCGGCTTCCTTTATGTGACCCCAGCAGGCACTGCTTAGTCTGAGGTTCGATACGTACAGCGAACTCTGTTCTCCGTTTGTATGCACAGAGCTCAGCTGGGTTTGACGTCAAAACGGTGTTTATTATCAAGGTTCCCCGAACTTGCTGCACTCAAGTATTTGTACCTTAGTTGGTGCAGTCAGGGACGTCGGGTAATGCACAGGCACGTGTAATAGAGGAAGACGGGTCTAGGCAGGGGAAAAGGTGTTGGTTGACTACTCAATCAAGACGGCCCCTTGAGACAAGGAGCGGGGGCAGTATGTCAGCATGTGTGGGCGGTTGATCTATAGATATATAGGCATGGATGAGAACGGTTTGCCTAGGGATTGGCACAAGTGAAGTGCGCATTCCTGCAACCTTGGCAGAACACATTGTAGTCCTCTGTCATGTTAGTGCTAGTAGCTAATTTGTCCAAATAAATTAATGCTAGTACAATTATTTGAATGGATTAACAAAACAGTCTAATGAACCATTTAACCAAAGAAGTTCATAAGATGGCCAAAAGAAATGTGGCCAAAACATGAAACGGGTCTATATTCACAAAGGCACATTCAGACAGCCAGCCACCATCAGCAATTTCTTTCTACAAGCCGGTGATCTATTGGCTTGCAGTTTAGCAGAGAGGCGTGGATTTACGTGTGGCCGGACTTGACCTAGCGGTAATTAGAGTGAATCTGTGGGTCATACAGGGTCTTATATCTGCCCAGTGAAAGCGGTGATCCACAACATCGCTGTTATGGCATAACCTCTGCCGCAGCTGATGTAGACCTCAGCCGTATGCGCCCACGTATGGCTCCAGACATCCAACAAAAGCAGGCTATAGAATAATGACACCGCAGCGCCCCCCAAGTTCAGGTTTTACTGCCATACAGCCAGTCCGGTGGAATCTCGTTTTTAGTACAGCTATAAAACCAGGATGACATTTCATATTATAATAATAAAACTGTATTTATGACGCACTTTGTAAAACATGGCTGAAAACGTGTGTTTACCAAAATATGTAATGGAATATGAAATTGCGGGGAACAAAGAGTACAAATTAAAGGCAACAAAAGACCAGAAATGTAACAAACATGGATAGACTGAAGACTACTTGGAGAAGGCTACTTACCAGTGTTGAGTACAAAACGCCACACATTGAAGATCATAATTAAATTACATTTAGCTAGGTAATCTGTGTTACGCGTATGTGTGGATTTAGGTCTGCACCCAAGTGCTAATTCACTTATATGCTGGTTCTTTTTATGCTTTTATTCAGTGTGTACATGTTAGCCTCTATCGCCCTGTGTCCCTCTTGGGCGCCCTTTCTGTAAGTTAACAGTAACAGCTCTAGCCATTAATACTGTGTATGCATATACAGTCATTTCTTATTTTTTGTAACATTTATTATTATTGTTTAAAAATTAGATTAATAAATCAAGGAGGCTGGTGCTGACAGCTGCCCTGACACCAGTCCATGCAACTAGCGACACAGCAGAACTCCCAGAGAACCACCTCTGTGTGTGTGTGTGTGTGTGTGTGTGTGTGTGTGTGTGTGTGTGTGTGTGTGTGTGTGTTTTAATGAGGCCGGGATCAGGGAAGCAATTTATCTGACATGTTTGCCAAAAACTGCTGCTTCTACAAAACACAGAGGGTGCATCTTTCTCAGACTGTGTGTGTATGTGCACGCGTATTTATGCCCCCACTCTCGCTGCATTCATCAGCGGAGCGGTAGGTGGCCAATAAGACGCTTGGACGCGCTGCCCCAAACACCAATCAAATTCTGCTCCCTGCCTGTTTCATTCTCCTAATAGACGAGGCCTGCTTTGTCTCAACCAATCCTCTCCCCTCTCTCTCTCCTGTGTTTAACTTTGTAATCAAGCTCTAATTAAAATATTTTACACCGAACGGCACCGGAACGGATATTAGGTGCACCGTTTGAACCTGTAGTTTACACCAGAAGTAGCCCATCCGTCAAACCTCTGCGCCTTCGCGTCTGACGGCTTTTTTTTCAGCACATATAAATCTGCAGGGGGGGGAAAAAAATCTGTCATTTATTATTACTTTGTCGTTATTTATTTTTTCCTCCCCACCACCAGCAAATACTCTTACACAAGCAGAAATGATATTAGCTCCCCACAACAACTCAAAGCAGTAGAGAGAAAGTAACAAAATAATGGAGGGGGGGGTTGGGGTTTACCGTGGAGCCTGCCTGCCCTAGGGCTGTTTGTTTCATTGTATTACACATAGTAAGCAGAGTTCACTAATTTCTCTCTCTCCCTCTCTCGCGCTCGCACGCCCCGTTAGTCGTGAGCCTTGTTGACGTCATGGTTTCTGGCCCCGGGGCCACATGCTGCAGCGGCAGCTCTGAAGACCAGGTCACAGCATGACAGCCTGCACCGCGAGCGCTGTTCTGTCGGTTTTGCCTGCTTTCTCTCATTGTGCTTCAATTCGTGGTCTACCGCAGGAGTTACAGGGGCTTGGGTTCTTTTCCGATTCTTATTCATACTTTTGTGCGTCCTGCTTTCCTGCCGGCGTCACAGCAGCAGCGGGCGTGTTCATTTAGAGAGAGAGAGAGAGAATTGTTCCATTACCAGTGGCCCTGCCCTGGTCGTTCACGCCCCTAGGGGGAAATCGATGGAAATGGGCTATCAACAAATCACCATGTAATTTCACATGGGCCACTTTGCTAAACTGGCTGCAGTAAGCTTTTCCCCGCACCCCACCCCAAAAAGTAACAAAAAACCAAACCAAAAACATACACACTCGCCATGGCTGTGTCCACGGCACGAGCAAATCGCCCCGAGCAAACACCCTCAGTGACACTCTTGGAGATGCACACACTCAATTACACACACAAACAGCTCAACCCAATTGCGACTGATGGGTGCAAATCAGGCTGCCACTTTTTGCAGTCAGTGACTCCACAGTGGCCTGAGTCGCTCTGTGATTTCTCCATCCCCCGCCCCACCCCATCGAAGGCCACATTGGCAGGTTGAGCCGCCATAATAGTTTCAGTGCACGCAATATAATGGCCTTACAGACCATTAAAGATCATTGGGAGCTTGGGCTCTCTTTTAACTCAAGCTTTATCCACAACAGGGCAGAGCTAGTTTTACTGGCATGGTGCTAATAGGCTAACAGCTACAGAAATCAAACCCATGATTTCCTTTGTGAGCTTAGCAGCCAGCGGCCATTTTGTGGCCAGGTGGGAAATGACGGTTGTAAGTGGATTAGCTCTGACATACACACCACAACAAAGACCCCATTCCACGCCACCTCTAGCCAAGGTGGACCTACTTTATCTTCTATGCATGTACTGTATATAGACTGTATATAGAAAGTTGTATAGCTGGTCATGTAAGGTATTGGTAGCACATTAGTGCACTGGCCAGCTAACTTGGGCCAGTGCTGCATTTCATTCATAGTCTGAGGTCGGTAGTTCCCACTTGGAGCAAAAAGTGCTCCATTACATCTGTTCGGATAAACATGAACACCTGTAGCAAAGTTGTTTGCTTACCTATCAAAGATGCCTACAGTAGCTAGCTGGCTAGCATTCAGCTACAGCTGGCGACAGCTATTTCTACCGAGCCAAAGTTATAAAACAGTAGGAACAAGTTGCTGTAATAAGTAATTACCGATAACATAATGGCTACTAGTAAGATTGTTATACACTCCTTCAAGTAAAACAAAATGCAGAGAACTGTTCACCATGTGCACAGCCATGATGCTCTGAAAACTCGGGCGGTGCTGTCATTCCTATGCACTTAGGAAGTCGAATTTTTTCTTTTTCTGACGTTGTGGAATGCTGGTAAACGATTACCTGTTATTTTAGAGATTAATAACACACTGTGTGAATTGTTTGCTTTTGTTTTTTTAAACAAACAAGAAAACCACTACCCAAGCAGTGCTAAACTGACGAGTTAGCCAAAGTTCTCTCTTCATTCTGTCTTACCCTCAGTCGTCTCTCTCTCTCTGTGTTCCCCTGTTTTGTCAGGAGCTCAGTTGGAGAGTTTGATGGAGACCATGCGAGCGGAGATCGCTGCCCAGCCGCCTGTGGAGGGATCGTACGCGCCACGCCGAGGAGAATTCTGCATCGCTAAGTTCGCTGACGGAGAGTGGTATGTATTTAAGTGATGTAGCCTAACCTAAACCTTTACTCGACTTACTACAAATTGGCAAGCTTTTATTGGGATTACCCGCGGCCAATGTTCAGCCAGGCTGTTGAATTGTCTGACAGTCAGTTTGCTGACTTTGTATTTAAATTGGGTAAAGGATTATTACTTTTAAACCCACAGAGATTTACTGCGATATGGTTGAAACGATCACGATTGTTAGATGAGGTGCGACATTGCCAGTTGTAAGTATGTTTTTAGTGCATTTTTCAGTTAATGCTTTGAAAATCCTGTCTATTTAAACCTGCAGTGCGTTCAGGACAGACGCCCGCGCACTGTAATTAGCTTAGCACCGACGCTTAAAGCGTGCCCTTTAAAATCAACAGCAGTTTAGAGGCACGCACGCCGACGCACCTCTTCACCTAGTCTTCCCACCGGATGTTGGAGGTTTACAGATGGTCATTGGGACAGATGGAAGTCACTGTGTGTGTGTGTGTGTCTTGGGGGGGTATTTATATGCGTGTGTGTGCGCTGTGACTTGAGGTGACCGAGAGAGAACAGCAAACTGATTTTTAAAAAGAACGACTTTTACACAGGTGGCTCTCTTCGTATCTTTCCCTCTTTTAGCATTTTAAGGGGCAATTCTTTGTTTTTCTTTTGCCCTTGTGAACTTTTTCTGCCGCCCACTCTCGGAGCCCAGTGTTTCGCGTGAAACAGTCAGTCATTCCACAGTAAAAGAGCACTACTCCTTTTTAAGTGACAAAGAAGTAATTATTTTTTATAGTTTTCATTTAATGTTTTTTTTTTTCTCCAGACCCCTATTCAGAACGTAATTATGCCGCTGTTCGATGTTTGGTGTCCTGTGATTTTTCTATTTTTGAAGATGTATTTATTTGAATTTTTTCTCTCTCCGGTCTTGTGTGTAAATGTCGTCCGCTTTTTTTAGCGGACTAATTAGAAATCTGTTGTTTTCAAGCCCTTCTAGAACACAGGAGTGGTGCAGAATAGATAGCTACAGCTATCTATTCTGTTCATCTGTCACTCACAGTTGTTCTGTCTAACAATTTCTTTCTGCCTGTCTCTCTCTCACTGTCTCTCTCTCTCTCTTTATCCGTGTGGGCCTAATTATTTGGAACACTCATGTTCGCCTGCCGTCTCCGGTTTGCTGCCAAGTTGTCTTTGGCATTCTCATTTGTTTGAGAAAGGGGACAGACAAGTGACGGACATATGAAGAGAGACTTCCTCCAGGACTATTGTCCTACCCTCTCTTGAATGGCAGAAGAACAGAACATTGCCTATGCGTCTATCTTTTCATGTTGGATTTTTTTATTCTTTTTTTTTTTTCTGAGCTGTGCATACCCATTGGACTTGGTGTCAATGCAACTTGTATTCAAAAATTGGATTGAATGTGGTCTGCAGGAAACTATTTTGAGGGTTTGGAACATTCAAAAGGTTGTTTTTACCAAAACACAAGATTATTTTAGCATTAGACTAATAACGTTAGGTCTGGTTGTTTGGAATACACAGTCTCAATAAATAATAACACCACCCATAAACAATCAGAAAATATGTGTTCATTTATATAAATGGAGCATGTAGCGACCCCTCGGGGAGGCCCACGGTTTGAAAACCGCTGAGCTAATCACTCCCAGTAGCATTCACCGCAGGGCAACTACTAATTTCTAGGGCTCCATTTTATTGTGCGGAGGCCTCGGCGCAATTTCCACATCCCTGTCCTGCCCCTGTGAGATCCCCGTGCCTCCTCCTTCTTTCTTCCTTCCTTCCTTCCTTCCTTCCTTCCTTCCTTCCCCCTTCAGTCTCTCCTCCACCTCCTGTGCCCCTCTCACCTGATCACAACAGACAGATTCCGCCGCACCTTCTCCCCAGGGAAATAAGCCTGGAATCATTTACTCATCTCTTTTTTTTTTTTCTCTCCCCCGTCCCCTCTGCCCCCCTCCAGGTACAGAGCCCGGGTGGAGAAAGTTGAGTCACCGACAAAGATTCATGTCTTCTACATAGACTATGGCAACGTGAGTATCCGTTTCTTCTGTGTGTGTGTGTGTGAGAGAGAGAGAGAGAGAGAGAGAGATTGACGCATTTGTCTCACGTGAAAGCTGGCACACTGCTGTTGCAAAAAAAAAAAACGCCGCCTCTGTCTTTAGATCTGCCGCTGTCGTGTGCAGAACGCACGTGGGGAGCAACCTTCAATCACAGCATCAAGTTGTCACATATTTCTGTCGTTTATTTAAAACGAAAAATTCTGAAATATATATATATATACATACTGTAATATGTTGTGGAAATAATACCTACCTACCACTTTGATTAGGTTACAAAAATGAGATGGCCATTGAAAATAAACAAATAAATACTAATAAAATAATGACATTCACTTTGACTGCTGGCTTGAAAGTACAATGTATTTCTTTAAACTTATAAACTCTTTACTTTATCCACTGACTTAAATAACATATACAGTATTATGTTAAGGTCCATATGTTTGAAATATGGATCTTATTAATCTTGACCTATTGGTCCCAATACATGTTAGAACTTTACTGTGATATTTGTGTAAGAAAACTACACCAAAAAATCATGTAGCATTTTTGATTGTGGCACCATTTATAAGTGACAAAGCTGTAAGCTCTCTCAATCTGTTCTCTTACGGCCCTGCGCCCAGCATATACATCTCCATATCGTCAGCCGCCTTTGCTCGTACTCACTGTTACAAGTGAGCAGATGGATCTCCATGGAGAGGGACCTCCGCGCTACACTGGAAACAGCTGGGAAATGATCGCTAAGGTGACTCGGCGAAGGCGCTGTCCTTAAGCAAAAAAAAAATGGCACCTGCCCTGGCTCGCAAGCTGTAAAGCAGCGTCATTATTGTCACTTTAGAGAAGATTCCGAATCCAGAGGAAAATTGCAGTAAATGAACTGCACCATTTGTTGCACTGATTTAGCACTTGGCTGTGCGTCGCCGTGTGTGGTATACTCGGGGCGACGCTGGCACAATTAGTTGAATATTGCGTACTGCCCTCGTTTCTTTCATTCCTCTCACTTCGTATTACTCTTAGTTCCAAAATATGTTTTTTAAGTATGCTTCGTCATTTAATTAGTATTGCGGTATTTTTCACTTTTTGGACGGTGACTGTATTCCCTTTATGTAAATACAGGTAATATTTTGATAATATAATAACTACGCTTAAAATATGTATCCTTATCAACCAGACATGAGAGAGTATTATGCATTCTTAATCAAATTTATTTTGCGTTAAGCATTTTCCTTATAATGGCCGTCAATGGAGAGGAAACTGCTGAATGAAAGATAACATCCATACTCGCAAGATTAAATTTTTGATTTAATTTTTTTGACAGGTGGAAGTGTTTATGACTAGAGGGTTGGTGATCATTGATCGCTGTTTTGGAACATTAAGCCATGATAAGCGTTAAGCTCCCCGTCTGGTTCTGACACTCCACTCATCTCTTTCCAATATAGCGACCTTTATTAACGATATGTTTCGCCAGTTTTCTCTATCGATTAGCCTAGTACCTAGCTTAAGTGTAAGCTAATGTAATGGCCACTCCCTTTTTGGCACCTTACACGAAGGCTGCTATAGGCTAATATAAGGAATGTTTAACTTTTTTATTTGCAACACATTCGGACCACAACTGAACTTTTGAAGAAAATGCCTTTTTAGAATTAGGCTATTGTTGATTTATCGCGGTGTTGACTGATTACTGATTATGACACAGGTGTACCACGGCTCACTTAATCTTTCTATTTTGTCGGTTGCGGTTTGCTTTCATATTGTTTAACTCGTGTCTCCGCCACTTTAGGCGAATATATTTCATATTTGTGACCATACAAGCTCAATAAGCTTTACAAGACTTATTTTTACATCAAATAATGTATCTTAGTGCTCATTTATATATGCATCTACAGCACTATTACAAAAACTGTTAATTCAAAGCATGTGGTGTTAAATTCTGTCTGTATCTCTGTTCTTTCATCCCTCCATTTGCCCCTCAGAGAGAGGTAGTATCGGCCACCCGTCTGGCAGTCATCCCCCCTGCCTTCAGCACTCGGACCCTGCCAGCACAGGCCACCGAATATGCCTTTGCCTTCATCCAGGTCCCACAGGATGTAAGTACACACACACACAGCCTGTGGGGATTGTTTCCAAAGTCGAGTTTCGCTCGACTCAAAGATTTACTTTTGTCTTTTTTTTCCTAATTACTCTGTTCCGACTTTAATATCCAGGCTTTACAGACACAATTTAAAAAAAACTATTTTTGTGCTTCGTGGCTGCAAACTCGGCGGTACGTCTCCAACTGTGCTAGAAATGTAGTTTTTCAACCCGAGCAATTAGAGTGAGAACGCTCATCCAAAGTGTTTGTAGGGCGTTTAAGTGTTGACAAACATCGAGTAGCAAAATGAGTTGGCTCACATAAGTAGGAAGCCATCCACAGTAGAGATCTGGAGATGCAGAAATCCATAACACACACACTCTCCCAAACACACTGCCACTTTGGAATATGTCACAATGAAACAGGCAGAACACAGCCCTTTGTATATACGTGCACGCACACAAGCTGTGCCTGTTCTATCATTGTTTTATAGGAGCAGGATAGTCTAGTGGTCTAGGCGTTGGACTCCCAGCCCGAAGGTCGTGGGTTTGAGCCCCAGAGTTGGCCTACCTGTAAGCTTCCTTGAGCAAGATGCCTAACCCCTATCTGCTCCTTGTAATAGCAGCATCTAATTGTAAGACCTAACTGTAATTATTTATTATTGCCGTTTTACAGTGAGGCGAAATGGTTACGTTCATGACAAGTAGGGCTGGGTATTGGCAAGGACTTTACGGTACGATACATATCACGATACAAGGGTCACGATACGATTATATCACGATACATTGCGATACATGACATATTGCGATATATTGCGATATTCCAGACAGAGCTGAAATACCACACATCGGCTTTATGTTTTTAAGGAAGGTGCTGCTGTAATTTTGTCAGCTGCATCTGTCATGTTGCATCCAAATTTCATTCTACCAGAAATGGGGGCTATCAGTTCTAGGCAACTAGCCGTACTGCGACATCTAGTAGTTGTAGTTCACACACCGTTTAAAATGAGAATCTTCCCAAAAAAATAAAAATGTTTTTTTTTTTTTTTAAGAATTGATTTTTGATCTGGCAATCGATTTAGTATCGCAAAAATAAATATGCCGATATATCGCTGTATCGATATTTTAGCACAGCCCTAATGACAAGCTATGTACCAGTATATCCAGTATAGCTGTTTGTGTGCCACCAAATAGTGTATGCCATCTTTGCATATTTCGGTTCACCTGACATTCAAGCAGAAGGAAGTGTTTTTCTCTCCAGCACCAAACATCCCTGTTTACATTTGAGCGTATTTACCAAACCATGCATGTGACAGCCGGGCAACCACAGCACTTAAGAGGCCTTGTTGTGACCTGGGTGCCCCGGCTCCACAGTAAAGCCCGGGTTTTCTCAGAAACACGCGATGTGCTTTCAGTGGAGTTGGGCCTGACTGCAAAGTAAAAGGCTCTTACATTGTGTGTTTGCTACTGGAAAGCAACATCCACCCTTCTCTTTCCCTCTCTGACTCTTTTCTTTTGTTCCTGTTCTTGCTGTTACCCCTTCACCTATTCTGTCTAGACTGAGGGGTTTGGCCATGGCGCTTGTGGTTTAACAGCTACGCGTTAGCTCATTACCTCCCGCGCGCACACGGCGGGGCTAGCTATGTAGCGCGTCAGGACAAGGGTGGGACATATGGCTCGCTGGTGTGAGTAAGCGCGGGGGGGGGGCGGCGGGGCCCCCCCGCGGGGGCGGGGGGCCGGGCGGGGGGGGGGGCGGGGGGCGCGGGCGCCCCAGAGAGAGTCAGTATTTCCTAAAATTGTCGTGGCTGCTGTAATTACCCTTTAGTTTTCTATAGATATTGTACCTTTAGCAATATGGTTGTAATAACTGTCATGCTAATAAAGCTGAATTGAATTGAGAGAGAGAGAGAGAGAGAGAGA